>WBNM01009932.1:0-120402 GCA_013399055.1 Ramphastos sulfuratus | reverse complement strand
TTTAAATTTAGCAACAAGAAAAGTGCCTGGGGTTTTTTGGGGTTTTTTTTGGGGTTTTTTTGGTTTTTTTTTTTGTTTTTTGGGTTTTTTTGTTTGTTTTTTTTAATAAAAGTCTCCTAGAAACTGTAGGAGAGAAAATTGTCTAGGTTCAAATGCATTCCCCTAAACTTTCACAGACTATTCTTCTCTAGCACCTGCTCTGTGATCTCTGAGCAGTGATTTGCAGTTTGCGTATGATCGATGTTGGCAGTTCAGGACAGCCCCAGTCACAGCACTATACCTTGTATATGGTTGTTGCCTGTAGGCTTTGAGAGCCCCCAGATGTGGATTGTGGTGTCCATCCTGTTTGTTCACTGCACAGGCAATGTTGCTCAGCAGCTCCTGCAAACATCTGCACAAGCTAGAACAGGCAGGAGAATCAGTGGTGTAACAACTCAAAGGGACAGGAAATGGGAATAAAAAGGGAAGAGAAGCCACTAAGAAGAAAAAACTTCTATCTACAGAAAAAAACTGAAGCACTGTGTTGCAATAGTGTCAGTGAAGTGCTGATAACTGACATTTGAATTCTTCATTATTTGAATTCTCCATTTGGCCCCAGTGATAATAAGATAATAAGAGAAGGCTTTTCAAAAACAAGAATAAATGCAGTGTTGGTGCCGCAGAAATTTCAACAGCCTTGAAATTACTGTCTCTTAGGTAGACAGCTAAAGCTAGAGGCAGGTGCTCTTTCAGGACAGTATTTCATATCAGCCCTAGTTTATTCCTCTCCTTGCACTGCTTTGTACTTTCAGAGTTCAGTTGTTGCAATCAGCAAAGTGTCTCATCACACCTTCATCATTTTTCCCAAATAATTTTTGGGGAGGTCGGTTACAGCTGTCATTTTCTGCTCTGTTTTGTGGGAAAACTCCAAGAAAAATGTGGAACGTGTTTTGTACTTCTGTGAACCTGTTTTGCAGATCTTGTCCATTTGTTGGCTAGCTGAAACAGCTTGTAACAGGGTCTGTTGTTTGTGCTCCTATGGGTCTGTTGGTTTTTGCAACGTGAGTATTTTTCTATACAAAGTTGCCCAAATATTGCTCTGGTGGTTATCGTAACAGTTTACTCGTAAATGAACACAGATCCCTTATGGCTTGGCATAACCTCTTGCTATACAAAATTATTACTGCTAGTGCCTGGATATTGCTTGTCCATTAAGCCCACTGATCTGTTTGCTTCACATTTTGCATGCCAAGGAATATGCAAATTAGAAGTGAAAGGCCACCTTGCAAAGCTGAGGAAACATTCAAGAAGCTGAGCTGTCACTGCTGTTGGGCAGGACCTGAACCAAAACTCTAAACAGAACCTTATGTATCTTGTTAGTGAAAAATTCCACTGCCACTACAGAGAGGATAAGAGAAAAAGATTTGAGTATGGAATTAAAAATATCTCAAACTCAGGAGCAGAACAGTTTAAAACTGCAGTCTTCTGTGTTCCCTTTAACAGTGTTCTTCCTTAACTTTGTACTAACTTTCTTAGCAGGGATCCTTCCATCTTTGTGTCCCACACACAAGCAAAACTCATTATCGACCAGTGAGTTGCTTTGCTACAGTATTTCCAGTGCAGAGAACTTTGTCAGATGTTAAAGCAGAATTTCTGTTCCAAACCTCTGCAACCTGAATATCTCAGGTAACTTATTCAGGGCAGAGTGAATTTGAAGGGAACAGCAGAGTTTTAGATTTCATACTCAGTTAACTAATATTTGGAAAGTGCTTGAAGTTATTTGGATGCACAGTAGAATGACAGGCATGTAAGTTAAAAAAAAATCTAATAAACTCTCACCATGTTTTGAAAGTGTGGGTGTTATAACTCCCCTAGGAAGTATTACTTCTGATAAACAAAGTCAGATTACTGGAAAAACTGGCACCAACTTCTTACACGTTTAAAAATAGAAATAACAATCTCTCTTTCCCCAGCTTGTGAAAGAAATACATTGATGAGTTTGGAGAATTTATTCACAAATATAAGCATGAGTTGGTGCGTCAAGGAGAGAATTCAAAGACAGGGAGCTAATGAGGGGCAGTGAAGTAGGAAAGAATTTTGTATCTAGTAGTTTTGAAAGTGGAAAAGTTTGCAAATGTCTTTGCATCCCCTGAGCTTCAGAACCTGAGTCTAGCCCTATGGGTGCACTGCCTTCCGTTGCTAGATCCTCTGCCTGATAGTTTGCAATTCTATTCTTCTCTCAGACAATAGGAGTGTGAAGACCTTTTGGTAGTGCTGAGATTGTCACCCAGTCATAAAATATCACTTCTGACTCACCTGGTCTGTGACTTAGTTAAGACCTTGTCATCTGTGTAAACACTAATGGGAACAGTGTTGATCTAGGTGTGATTCCACAGGAAAGGGCCTGAGGTGAGAGAAACCAGCAGTGATACTCAGTTTAACCAGCAGGCTAAAAAGTGACAATCAGGACTGTCTGCTTATCCATATTTCCCAGTAAATAGGTTTGATTCACAGAAGCTTTGCCTGCCACAGGGTAGCTAAGTCCTTAAGGAACAGACCAGTGAAATACTCACTGACTGAAATACTCACAGGGAAATGCTGTTGAATGCCAATTTTTCAGGTACCCATGTGTACACACTGAATGGAACTGATCCAGAAGGAGATTCTGTGACATATGGCCTGGCCTATGAAGCTGGATCGAGACGCTACTTTTCTGTTGACAAGAACCATGGAAATGTTACACTAGTGGAGGAGCTTGACAGAGAGGTAAAGTGAAATGGTACTACTCCATGTGTATGTGGAATTTCCTTCAGTTTAATTTGATCTGTGGCTTTGAGGGACAGTGCCAACTTACTCCTGAAACATGTAATACCCTTTACAATTCTGAGATACTATACTTCACCCATGCTATTGTTTTCCAACTGACTTGTGCCACTGACATCGGTATAATTTTTTTTTGTTGGCTGTCTGTCCAGCTTTTTCCAAAAGAGGAGTTTACTCTTTATTCCTATTTTCCCACAACTGCACCCCATCAGGACCATGAGGGTTAGAGATGTTCCCAGTGGCCTAACAACAGCTTTGTTCTGAGAACACAGAATAGTGTATATTGAGAAAGAATAATTTTGAACAAATTGTGCCTTTTTAGGGAGTGTTCCTTGAAAAAGATGACTGATTTTTACTAACACTTTATGGGACAACAGGATTAACAGATCTACCATCTTTTGACAGTAAACACAGCAAGTCCAAGGAGCCCTGCAGCTGGAGCCTCTGAGGGATCTTCCTAGCCAATCTGTGATTGCTTTGTGCTAATTGTGTTAATTGCTACTTTCATCTGCTTACTGAGACACATTTAAATCAGCAGGCCCTTGTTCAGTCAGGGCAAACACCATCACTCTAACAAAGGAATTTTCTTGGTTTACAGAAGGAAGATGAGGTTGAAGTTATTGTCAGTATTTCAGATGGCTTGAGTACAGTAAGTATGTAATTACGATGTAGCTTGTCAAACTGTCCTCACATACCTCGTCCTAGTAAATCAACTTACAGGATCCGTCTCCTTTTATCAGAAAACATAATGTCATTAGAATCTTACCTCCTGTTTCAGGAGCCACTGAACTCTCAGTAACTCAAATCTCATGCCAGCACCTTGTTCAGCTCCTTGAGGATAATTGCAGTGTAGGGTGAGATGAAAGACTTGCCTTTGTGTCCCACAAAATTACAGCAGCTTCCTATGAAGATTCAGTGTCATCTCAGTATAACTGATACCCAAGAAAGATCTGGAGGCCTTTTGGAGAAATACATGACATTATAGGAACTAGTGTTGGACACCCAAGAGCTGACTGTCTCTCCACACCCTAAATGTTTCTCTAGCATGACATAAAAATAATTTGCTTAGGCTAAGGTGATGATAGGGGTTTTCTTGTCTTCTACTGAACAAAGATTTGGTCATATCTAATCATTTAGGTCTTATCAAAGACATTGCACAAGCATCCACTCCTAGTTCTACAAATTCTCTTGGCATTTTCAGTTTACAGAGAGATATTGTCAAAACTGAGATATTAATCCATCAATAAGAGGAGCTGGGCTTTTTCACTAGCGATTCCATGAAAGTGGGACTGTCTTGCTGTCCACAAGACTGGGTAGCTTGAGAGCTCTTCCTTATCTTGAAAAAATTAGTTTGGATTAGTACAACAAATGTTTGAGAGGTGCCAGCATCCTACAGGCACAACAACCCTGGCAACCTCTGTAATTACAAAGTAATGGGATCCCATCCATATGTCCATTTGCAAACAGCTGGGAAGTTTTGTTGGTCAGATATTTGCTTCTGTATTTTTAGAAAGAGAACACATATTTTGTTCAAGATAGATTGTTACATATTAGTAAGCAGGTATTGGTACATCCAAATTATGCATGCTATTAACTAGTATTATGATATCAATTAGTATTAATGAACATTCTGGCCTGTCAGGTACCAAATTTTAGAGTCCACAGAAATTTTACAGTGTTCACAGAAAATATATCACGTTGTCTTGAATGTCATAAGAAAGAAGAACAACTTCTGAAAATCAGCCCAAATCTGTAATTTGTTATGCAGTCTGAGGCTCCTTATTTAGATTGGAGATATCTGGGTGTTCTCCACCAAAAAAAAATTCTTCTGGAATATGAGATTTTCTGTACTTTATGTGCTCAGTTTTGGTAGTGCAAAGATATTCTATTACAACATAATTTTTTTATTGCCTTTGACTACACCTTAGTAGGCAAATGAGCAGGTATCTGTTGAAAATCAGTTTGAGTCATGATGCATTCTTCATATTCCATTCCAGGTTTCTGAAAAAGTCAGAATCCTTGTAATGGATGCTAATGATGAAAGCCCAGAGTTCATCAATACACCTTACATAGTCCAAGTCCCAGAGGTTGGTGAAGTTCTTTTGCATATTGGAAGTATGTTTCCATTGGGAGTAAGGAGCAGCTAGTATGTTTTCTGTAAAGCAACAGGATGTACAGAACTAACTTGCATTTGTTTTCTGTAAAGTAACAAGATATACAGAACTGACTTGCATTTGTTTGATTTAGAACTTGGGTAGATATTCAACATTTGCTGCAAACTTAGTGAATAAGTCCATAGGTACTTAAGGTGTGCTATTTTGTGGGTAAGCTCTCAGATTTGGGTTTTTAGAATTAATTTCATTGGGAATAGGATGCACCTCTGTCTTAACTGAGATTTTCTGTAATTTTTATTCCAAAAAAATGTTCCCTCCTTCTTGTTCTTCTCCAGTTTCCCTCACTTTAAATCTCTTCCCTCTTTTGTTTTTGCTCTTTAGTTCTCACAGTGCATTTATAATCTTTCTACCATCACTCTCTTTTTCTGCCTCCCTGCAAGCTCATTTTTCATTTATTCTAACTCCCCCGGTTTTCCACTTCTGTATGACTCTGGTAACTCTTTCCGGTCATAGAACACTCCTTCTGGCAGCAGTATCTTTAAGGTTGAGGCAGTGGACAAAGACACAGGTTCTGGAGGAAGTATCACCTACTTCTTGCAGGTAAGGTATTGTCTCTACCCTTAAAAATATCTTTCATTTACTGAGATCTCAGAAATCAGGTTAAAGACTGGTTCGTACTGTGCGCAAGAAAAAAACACGTTGACAACACAGATACTGTCTATTGGAAGCAGAAAAGTGCAGTCCAGCAAGCAAAACGAGGAGCTACAGTTGCCCCTATTACTCCTATCCTTGCCAGCAGGGCTCCTCAAAGCAAGTCTCTTACTGACGTTTTCTTTGGAGTGACAGGGAGAAGCAAGTCTAACTTGTAGTCTTGTATACATGTGAGATTTCTAAAGCATAAGATATCTTTCTTTAGAAAGCAAAATACACTGGAAACCCAAGTGTGAATTTTGGTGTAGCAGGCTAGCGCAAATTGAAACTTGGATCACAGTGTGAAATCTGAGGTGCTAAGTCTCGCTGATAAAGCCACGTTGGCTTCAAACCAGCCTTTCAGTTATTGCCAACTGGTAAAGAACAGAAAGGGCTCCACATTTAAAGCCTATTTTCTGTATCACAGAGCTTCTGCATGCCAAAAGGACAACTTTTTGCATTATATCCTTCAAATTCCTTCCTTCTGCAAGCAACTTCTTGCAGATGAGCTGCAGTTCTCTTTTATTCAGGAGACAACAGAAAAAAGGGGAAAAAAACCCTGAAGCAAATAAAAAAAACCCAAATTGTTGCAATATTTACTTTGGATACAGATATAGAAACAAGTCAGGAGATAGTCCTAAAACTAATCCTGAGTGTTTTCTTGGAATTTTGTTTTGTTTTGACCAATTATGATCAATTTAAAATACGATATATGCAGCACTCAATTTTGCACAGGGCTTTTTCCAGTAAGGGGAAGCCAAGAAACAGCACTTTCAGTTTTGTGTCTAGCTAATGTATGTTTGTAGTAAAAAAGATACTACATAGGTCTCTTTGTTGAAAAAAATATTGCCATATCTTTTGACATAGTCTCTGGGAATTCTCAAGTTGCATAGAAAAAAATTCTTCAGAAGTCTAATACGGACAGGTGATGATGCCTACTGCAAAGACCAAGATTCTTTCTGCTATGAGGATAGGCTGAGATAGCTGTGGGTGTTCAGCCTAGAAAAGAGAAGACTCCAGGGGGACCTTACAGCTGCCTTCCAATATCTGAAGGGATCCTACAGGAAGGCTGCAGAGGAGTTTTTAGTAAGGATGTCCAGCAATTGGACAAGGGAGAATGGTTTTCAGCTGAGAGAGAGTAGATTTAGGCTGAGTCTCAGGAAGAATTTCTTCAGTACAAGGATGCTGCAACTCTGGAATAGCAGATGATCACTAAGGTCCCTTCCAACCTAAACCAGTGTGTGATTCCATGATCTGAGACTGAACATTATGTATGGGTACCCAAGTGAGCTGGCTTACAGATATCTCCAGTCCTGAAGAATGGAGTGAAACATTTTCAGACCTTTTTGAAAATTGGATGTCTTCAGGTTTTATTTGTATATCACACACACACACACACACAAAAAAAAAAACCTACAAAACAAAACCAAAAATACCCAACCAAACACAAAACTACCCATCTATAGACAATAATCTATAAATACAAACTTTGCACTGTTTTGTTTTTAATCCAGTAGAACTCTGAAAAACTAAGGGATGACACCTTTGTAATTATTCCTTTTTCCCTCATATTTTTTTTTCTGTTAAGCCCCTTCCATGCAATGAACTGTGTTAACCAAAGTTTAAGATTTTGCAATGAAATAGTAAAAGATCTAAAAAAATCTACATTGCAGGTAACTGATTTATTCTGACTAATGAGAGACTCGTGGTTGGTTCATGAATTGTTCATAAACACACAGAGGTGAAATTCATCAAATGCATTATTCACCCAAACCATATCATTATTCTAGTCTTTTCCCTTAGCAGATGAAATAAAAGATGAATCCCTATGGCAATCTTATTTCCATAACTGTAATCTCTTGCTTTTTTTTTTTCTTTTCTTCTCTTCTAGAACATCCATGCTAATAAGTTTACCATAGACCGTCACAGTGGTGTCCTGCGCATCAAAGCAGGGGTCATCCTGGACTATGAGAAATCAAGAACACATTTTGTTGTTGCTGTAGCCAAGGTATAAAGCTTTTATCTGAAACTAGAGGAAGTAGGGGGGTTGAATTTGAGTAGAACTGTGATCTGGTGGTGGCGCGTGTAACATTTACAATTGAGGGAGCAAACATGATCAGTGTCTGCTGCTGAACAACATCTAGAGGCACTGGGGAGTAGTTTTCCTGCATTTCACTCAAGTCTCAGTGTCAGAACAGTGAGCCCCACGGCAGAAGGTCACCTGTGCATTTTGAGAGTCACCTAGAAGTGAAGAATTGGCTTACATAGCTCCAGCTTCAATAAGCATCAGCCTTTGGGCAAATGCAAGTTCTCAGGGCTCCAGGGAATGGCGCTACTACAGCAACAACAAGCTGCTGGCAGGCAGACATCACAGGTCAGGCACAAGGCACAGCTGGACCCAGTGCAGCACAAATGATGGACTTCTTTCCTGGAAATATCTGTGGGTGTTTCTTTCACTTTTCTGCTGCCTTTTGGCAGGAGCTTATTCAAATCCTGCAAACATTGCTGCACATTCCTTCTTGCCACTGTTCTCAGCAGTGCTGTGCCTGTGGTGCAGCTGAGGATTCATTAAAAGTTTATGGATTCTGAAGCAGTCTCTCAGGATCTTGTGGGGACCTGTCACAGGAAAAAATCACTTGGGTGGAAAGAGGATGGTTTTGCTGTTACTTATGGGGACTTGAATTTCTTGTGTTTTATGAAAAAGGTACAGATATTTTTACGTATTTATTTAAGCAGAGTTCATTTGAGGAGCATTAAGAAAATTCAACATAAATGCTGCCTTTAGGGGAGTAAGAAAGAAAAAAATGAGCATACCTTCAAAAAAAAGGATTTTTTTTAATTGGGATAGCAGACATGATGAACAATTCACACTCTTACACACCAGCATGACTACTGACCTCCAGCCAGTGCTCTGAGGCTGAGGGTGTTAAAAGCTTCTGAAATTGTGAGTCATCTTTTTAATTGGCTCTGCTGTATCAGTAGCATAGAATTGATTGTAGTCAAGTCCCCAAAGATTGTCAATACACTGTGGCTATCTAGCAGTTCTTGGCTGTACAGCTCCTCTTCTGCTTCACTTTATCATGTGAAAGTCCCTAGAAGACTTTGATCATGTGCACTGTTTAATTTCCCCATAGAAATGCACTACCTTACTGCTGCTCATGTGTTTATAAGACTACATGTGGGATGAAAAGCTGTTGGCCTTAGTCACTAACCTTTCGCAGCAATTTCTAGCATTTTTTTCTCCCACAGAAAAGGTTCAATTCCCTGTTCCCGGTGTTGTTGATAAAAGGTCGTGTATGACTGCATATATTGGCACAGCCACTTTTAATATAAGAAATTACTTCTGAGACATTGCAAGCTGCCTTTCTAGCCAGAGAGGGAGCAGGACAAATGGAAAAGAGAAGGGAACAGGGCAGCAGGAATTAATCTCTGCACTGAGAGAGAAGGCATTCCTGAGACTGTGCTTCTGAAGGCTCACAAGCTGCACACAATGACATTAGCTGACTTGCAGACATGTTTCAGCAGAGGGATCTGATGATGACTTCTCTTCTAGGATGGCGGTGGGAAGCTCAGGGGAGACAATAAAGTGTTTTCAGCCACAACAACAGTTACTGTCAATGTGGAGGATGTTCAGGACACTCCTCCCATGTTCATCGGGACTCCCTACTATGGATATGTCTATGAGGATACACTTGCAGTAAGTGCTGTTTTTCACCTCAGTGAGAGAACAAGTGCAGTCTTTCACATCTCAGTCAAAATAGCCCTATGCTTTCTAGCTCAGGCTTTGTTGGAAACTGAAACTTAAACTCTAATTTGACTCTTAGGTAAAATAAACTGACTAAATCTCAGACATGTGCTTGTTCACAGCCATTGCAAATTCGCTGTGCAAGGCTTCCTGTTGCTGGTAAAGTTGAAAAGAATTCTGGCCATTTACATTGGTCAAAGCCCAGACTAAGAGCTCTTCTGAGACCTCAGAAGCACTTGGCTGAAGGCTTAAGCAAATTGCCATTTACCTCACTTGAACACATCATGCTAGAAACCTTTGTGTATTTTTTGGCTGTGTGCTCTCACAGGGCTTTGATTTTCAAGCAGATCAGCCTGGCACCAAATCTAGTTGTGCAACATGTGGGGAGAATTTATGCCTTGCTATACAGCCTAGCAAATTAGTTTATTATATCCACCACGATGGTTTCAGTCATCTATTATTCTTGAAGCTGTAAACCTATGAATTTTCTCTATACCTAAAGCAGTGGCATGATACGGTGTATGGATCAACTTTCACCTTGATTCATAGATTCACAAAATGGTTTGAGTTGGAAGGGCCTTGAACACCTCCAGGGAGGGTGCGTAAAATTTAATTAAATATAATTTAATTAACATTTTCTTAATATATAAGACAGGAAGTAGTTTCTGCTCATTAAATCACCCAGCATTGGACTATTGATTTCTTTGGCAGTGTGATTGCACACTATTCATCTGATCTTCCCTTGAGTTTCAGGAAAGATCGTGTCTTTTCTTCCTGTCTAGAGCCCCAGCGTACCCTGCAGCCCTGCATGATTGTGTATTGCAGTTCATTGGGTGGGGTATTACATTTCAGCAGAGCAGAAAAGTAATGCTTGTGTACTTTGCAGATGTTTGGTATGAATTATATTATGTATATTGATTTATTCTGCATAGTTCCATATAGATTTTGAAATAGCTATCAGGTGCACACAGAAGTTAGTGTTTACTATGGAAATGGGAGTCAATAAATGTTAATTACATCCAGCTTGAGCCCATAACTTACACTATTATGATATAATGACGGAAGCACAAATTGGTCCTTCTCAGTGGGGGTTTTGCTATTAGAGGGAGCTCCACAGAGAGAGACACACTAACTGATTTTAGCACTGCTCACACATTTGGTGTTAAGTTTGTAAACTTGCTTCTTTTGTCCTTGGTGGAGTTATCATAATTTACAAGTACTCTGTCACCTTCAAAGGGACCACACTACCTTTTGCCCACTAGGCAGATGTAATTGCAGCTTCCAGCGTAAATGATAATAAACACAGTTCTCTATTTCCAGCTGCTCTAACAGAACCTTGCTCTTGTTTGAAAAAGTCATTCAAGGGTTGTCATGAAAATGTTCTTTGTTGCCATTTGTGATTAACTGGCAGTTACTTCAACATTCCCTGTTTTTTTGCAGCCCCAAACAACAGTACTTTAGTTCACTTGAGTGAGTATTTTAGTGCTGACAGTCATCATCCCTCTGAGTTGATAGGAGTAGTCAAACAAGCAGTCTCCAGTACACAAGTTCTGTACCTATGGCCCACAGCCACATTACTTGTTCAGAAAAAAAGACATTGAAGGTTTAAGGACAGTTAAATCACCATAATTTTCATCATAATTTTATGCCCTAAATGTTGTGTGAGCCAAGTTGCTTTGTGATCTTTGTTTGCTTTTGCTGCCTGTATGAACTTAATTCAGTAGGAACAAAGTGACCCTATGGCTCCTCAGCAGCTGCCCGTCCTTCAGTACATTGTGTGGCCATGGGGCGTGGAGAAATAAAAGAAGCCTACACAGCAGCTACCAGAGGGCATCTTGGTAGTGAGACAAATTAAACCTCAGGTCTCAGACTGATTACTCCAAATCCTCTCTCCAAGCCTGTGGCCCAAGTTAGGTGTCCCTGGCCATGGCTTCCAGCAGTTTCTGCAGCCAGACAGCCTATGGGGCCACATGGACTCTGCAGCCATTCCAGACTTGTGTAACCAGCACTGCCGCTACCATGGGCACAGAGCAGCTCACGGGGAGCAGTGCAGTGCTGCTGCTGGTCCTTTGGTGTGCATCCAAGGCTGTGTTGGAAACAAAAACAAGAGAGCTGAGTACTGGGCAGAATGGCACTGGTCTCTTGGCAGGTGCATGGCATACCCCAAGGCTGCAGCAAACCATGGTCCTCCTGGGGCAGCTGAGAACCATGCACCAAAGCAGTGTTCTGCCATTGGTGCAGGCAGTGGCATGATGCTGAGAGCAGGCTGGGTAGGGTCACAGAACAGGTCCATAGGAAGTGAGCAGCAGCAGGTGTGTCCATGTCATATGGACATACAGTGCATGTGCTGCAGCATCACTGGGAACCACTAAAAGTATCAATGTAGGAACAACAGAGAATAGGTCAAAGGAGTAGCATTCAGCTCCTGCTCTGTGAAGCCATGCACTGATTTTTCTCTGGGTGGGAGTCAATGGCCCTTGCATTATTCCCCATATAGCTCAAGCAAAAACACCCACTCTCTCCACACATGCCTCATTGTAGAAAGAATTAGAAAAGCTCTGTTGATTAATATGCAGATGTAATTTCACTGTTCTTTGATCTCAGCACACAGACTATGATCTCTCATTTCTCCCTAGGGTTCTGAGGTCCTTACTGTTGTTGCCCTTGATGGAGACAGAGGAAAACCTAACAATATTCACTACTGCATTGTGAACGGTGAGTAGGCTTGCCATGTATGAAATCTGGACAGCTGAAACTAGATCTGGCATAAAATTGGAATGGGATATGCCCAAGTTTAATAAAGCTGAGACAAACTCTCATGAAATAACATCAGGTACCTCAAACAAATCTAGGGCACTGTCTACCAGAGAACAGCCAAGATAACGATTTACTGTATTTTAGTATCTGTTTCACAGAACTACCTCCAATTTACCAGTGAAGAGACACTAAGTGTAAATTCAACTGGAAAAAAGCAGATGTTTACAGCAGATTAAGGCTTTTCATCAGTATTCTGAGAGTGTCTGTCACACATCTTCTGACAGCATAAATGTGAGACTTGGCTGAATTGATGGTCATTAGCTGGTGAAGTCAGTAATTAAACTCAAACTCCAAGCAACTTCAGTTTTGTTTGATTTTCTTCCTCCAAAAACAAGACCTGTTGCACTCAACCTTCCACATGTGAGAGAACACAAAATTTCATAACAGAAATCTGAGATGTAGTTGCAGGGCTACGTAGTAAGTTCTTTGTTGTATTACGTGATCTAAACAGCAAGGTCTAAAGAGGACAGAGAGGGTTGCAAGTCATGTTTTGCCTTGATATGGGATGGGATCCATGCTAAGGTTTCTTCTCCTCAATGGAAGAGAATAAATAGAAGAAGGTAAAAGGAAGGTAGAAATGTCAAGACAAAAAGGGTTGCAGAAGATAATAGGTAGAAAATGAGAAAAGGTAAAAAGACAAATGGAGAATGAGGAGTAAAGACAAGTAAGTGGGATGAAAATATTCTAGAAATGGGAGAAATTGAGTAAAGAGAAAAGGCAAAAGTAGATGAACTAGTCAAAATGTCAAAGGGGTAAAGGATTAATGAGAAAGATACTTAGATTTACAAAGAAAACAGACGACAAAAAAAAAAGTTATATGGGATTTAAAAAATAAAAAGGTAAGTGATTAGAAAAGAGTGGAAAATTAAGATGGAAGGTCATGACATACAAGTAGCGCAAAACATGACCTGATGAAGAGCAGGCTTCTGTTGTGCTCATTAACACAGAATTTCGTTAGCCTAAAATGGAAAAGAAGGGAAGATAATATTCTTTTAGTGCATAGAAAGTTGAAGAAACAGAGAACAGAAGAGTGCACCAGGTTTCTGCCCCTGCACCTCAGAACCTGCCATTACTGTGATAAGTCATTATTCCAGTACCTGCAGGCTGGGTTGTTAAAGGGGAAGAAAATAGTAACAGTGAATAGGAAATTATTTATGCTTTATAAGCATTTTTTTTTTTAATCCAGAGAGTTGTCATTTTAGAAAGCACTGCGGTCCTCAGAGCACACCGTATGAGGGAACACAAATGCTCTGTACTCAGTTACCAATTTCCCTGTAATAACTAGACAATAACATGAGGCATGGTGGCTTGAAACCACTATTGACTTGAGCTTCTTCTCAGTCAGGATGTACTTTCCAGGCCAATGTGTCTTAATAACTGGCCATTGTGTGAGTCGATATCTGTTTAACGTTGTGTCTAGTGTACTTTAATGAAGTTGCAGGTATCGCGGGTATCAGCAAAATGGGAAACTATCAGATGGGGTAAAAATCCATGTTAGAATTGAATTAGCGAAAAAAAAAGAAAAATTACTGGGGTTTCAGGTCATCATCCTTTATTCATGAAGTCTTGATCTCCTTCATTGTAAGGGCTTTACTCACTTTTCCTTTCAATGGTAGGCTCTGCCACAGAGCATAGGTTGTGGCCAATATTGTATGTGAGATAGCATGCAGGGATGCTTCAGCACAGATTCACCTGGTCTCAAAGGACTGCAGCCCTGTAACTGATCTTACATTCAGATCAGCGGAAGTTAGGTGGGCAGTAGCAGCTCTGTCCTGTGTCAGACTCTACTGCAATGCAAACAGCCTGAGGTTTAGCCCAGATTCTCTAAAATCACTTTTTGTTCAAGACATCCATGCAAAAGGCTGAGAATTTCTTAACGATGGAATGTCTAAGGCCAGGAAACACTTTTCCAGAGAATCCTGTCTGAAGGAAGAGTGACTATGCTCCTTTCAGACAGATTGTCAGACTTCTCACCTTAGCTGATACTAGTGAAATGTTCTTGTTTCTCAGAGACTTAATTATGCATTTGCTAATTAAAATGAGGAATGTCTATTTTTGTCTAAACCAGCATATGGTGAAGATAACGTAATGGAAATGAATACCAAATTTGCATGCCTGGTTGCTGAAGCTTGAAAACAACCTGACTAGGGTGGAAACAGAAAAGTGAGGGCAGCTGCCCACAGTGGCAGAACTTCACAGTGCCAAACTTCAAAGTGGGGAGCAAACCCACTTTGGTCTTCATCTGTGTTTTTACCTCACTGTGACCAGGCATACAAATGTGTCATTTTTTAAAAAGTGACTTCCAATCTACTAAGAGATATGGATACATGTGTGGACTAAGATGTGCTTAATGAAGTGTGTGGTTAATTGCTTATGCTTGTTCAGAGAAAGGAAATACAGCATGTGACTAGAGCATCCTGGTTTTATTGCAGGAAGTGAAGGTTCCTTCGAAATCAGCAACACAACTGGAGCCATTTCTGTTATAAAAAACCCAAATCAGCTCAAGAAAGAAGTATATGAACTGAAAGTTCAGGTATGTTCTGTGGCCATATCAGGACTTGGTTGGTCTTAAATGCCATGAGTAGGAACACCTCCCTAAACCAGCTCAGTTTATAGGTGACTTTACCTGTTTTAGGCACTACCTCCTATGTTTGAGAAGAGTGACAAATCTAGAGTGCTTTGTTCCTTGGCATGTTTCATGTCTCAAATTACTTCTTTGAAATCAACTACCTTGTCTTAATTTCAAGTCTGAGTCTAGAGAATCAACATCCTTTACTGTTCTCTGTATTTTCAGATCTTATTGATGAACTGGGAATTAATGTCTTGTAAACTGAATGTGATGAGATAGGTAACTGTCAAATCTATTAGTAATAGGACTGAGACAGCTCATGTGATATCTTACCAGTATCAAGTCTTGAAGCATTGATCAGCAACATACAGATACATGTTAACACTAAGCTAGTATCAGTGTGACAGACTGCATTACTTTAAGCAGTTTCTAAAGACCAAGAGTTTAAAACTGTGGACATAAATTGTGAATACTACAATATTTTTCTTCAGCAAATGTATATTACAACCACAAGAATTTGTCATGGTAAGGACAATATTGTCTAAAGGCAGCTTTAAGGCCTTACGTGCTGCCAGAACCAGTGTAGCATCCTCAAGGGCACTTGTTTGCTAGTAGGCTCAAGCAGCTTCCGAATCTGGAAGACGATAGAATTCCCACTGTGTGAGTTAAACTTGGGCACCATTTCTTCCCCTAATCTCTGATTTACTGCATTCTGCTAGAGCCTCCCAGATACAGGATTAGCTAAGCCCCTGCAAGCTTTTCTGATCTCCTAATTACATCTGTGATGACCTGAATCTTGTGCAGGCTACAAAATCTGCATGATGAACCAAAAGGATGTTGTGTTACCCAGCATAGGTAGTGACAGGCACCTCAGTTACCAGACTAGCATCTTTAGAGGAATTTAGCAGTCTAGTGTCTTTGATTTTGATCCCTTTGAGGGAGAAAAAAAAAAAAAAAAAGTTAGAGATAGCTGTTTTGTTATACAAACAGCAGCCAGAGTTTATCTCCTGACAATTCAATCCAGTGAATCAAAACCCATGTAGGTTTACTTGTCTGTCCTGACTGTATCCAGTTTAAATTAAACTCATCTAGACAGCAAAACAGAATTATAAATCAAGAGGCTAAATCTCAAAATGTTTAATTTTTCTTTTCTAAAGACCACAGGTATAATTTTTATTGTGTTTTTTCAAGGCTGCAGTCCTTGCAGCAATGTGAGAATCTACTACCTGCAGTACCACAGCAAATTTAAAGAGTGTGTTCCTTTTCTATTTTGTTAACACTTTAAGCAAGAAATTATCTTGCCTCTATTAGATTATCTGTCTTTAGAGAACTATTTTCACCTAGAGTGAATTACTAAGCTCACAAAACGAGGAGGAGAATTTTTTCACTGAGGCTTTATTGGAACTGGTTTATTACCATAATCTTCTAATCATCATAAACTTCAGTGTGAAATGGACTGAGATTTCTAGAGAAATATAAGGTCATGAATCTCCATACAAGTCAGTGTGTTAGGGTAACTTGTACATGCAGAACACAGAACTGAAGAAAGAAGAGTACACCTTCATCATTCTTTTCTCCATCTCTTGCCTTTTGCAGGCTTCAGAAGTCAGTGAGGAAGTTGACAGCTCAGTGTACGCTTTTGCCACAGTGACCATACGGGTGGTCGACCTCAACAACCACCCACCAACATTCTACGGAGAAAATGGTCCCCAGAACAAATTTGAACTGACCATGTATGAGCACCCCCCAGAAGGTGAAATCTTGAGGGGACTGAAGATTACAGTCAATGATTCAGATCAGGTAAATGAAAACTATGTGGGCTTTCAATTTTCCCAAAGACTAAAAAGAGCTGTCAGGTGGGGAAATGCTGCTTTAAGAACTCAGCTATTTCACATACATTCCCCCAAAGCCTAGTGCAGACACAGTATTTGTCCGGTCCATTACCACAGAGAGTTTCGGCCAGAAGCATACATATTCTGTAATATACTGTTGTGTCAATGAGAAGGGTCATCCTAAAGCTGCAACACAGTTCTCGTGGTGACTACCATTGAACAGTCCTTGTGAACTCCCTCTAACTACTGTTTGCATTCAGTTGTTGTCAGTGTAATGTCCAATAATGTACTCACTTTGGAGATTTACTTAGTTTCCAATCAATTTAGTAACTTCAAGTGCAATTGCTGCCTGTATCTTCTCCAATCCCTGCTGGAAACAATACAGTCCATAGCCTTACATTGATCTTATTACAATATATTTTCCTTCTGACCCTTATGTTACAGCCAGATTCTGCAGTGCATGCTTGGATAAACCATTCCCACTGGAGCAGTATTTTTAGGTAACCTTAAAAAAATTATGTTAGAGCCAAACTAACTCTAACCAGACCAAAAAATGAAAAACAGAAGGAAGACTCCATGGATCTCAACCTGTAATCTAACTGACCTGTGAGGCCCATAGATACTATGGTGATGGTTGCTATAGGGATGCCTAAGCTAAATACTGTATGAATGGCATCATCCATTTGAGTTAGCCTGAGGTAAGGTAGTGACAAGAGAAAAGCTTAATGCATCTGAGAACTGTATTGCTATTGGAAAGAGTGCTCTTATATAACTCTGCATGTAAGAGCTCAGTATTGTGCTGCTTTGAGTGTATTGCACTCTATCAAACCCACTAGCTTCTTCCCCCTCCCTTCTGGTGCTCTGCAGCAAGCAGATAAATGGCTACTTTCAAAACAGTGCTCCATCTATCCTGCTATTGTGTCACAGGGGATGTTGCTGCAGAAGAAAAGAAGCAAAACCCAACTCTTCTATTGAGACAATATATATATATATGTAGTATATATACTATATGTATATATATATGTATTCAGTATATATATACTATATAGATATATGTAGTATATGTAGGCTGACTATTCAGGCTGCAAGTTAGGCTGTAAAATAAGCAGCAAGCATTGCTAAATACATTGTATAGATTTCTCAAGAAACTTCCTAGTACAACATTAAGATATCACTCAAAGGGGTTGGGTTGCTCCTCTTTTAATATATAAAATGCAATATTTACCCTTCAGTTCAAGAGAATTATATGGAGAAGAAAATAAAACATATCTCTGTTTCTGTCACAGCCGCTGGTGACTTCTAGGGGAGTGGATGGTATCAGGTGAGAAGGAGGAGGCTATGGGCAAGGTCTGTCTTAGGACTACAGGGTAATGGATTACTTGCAAGAACATTATGCAGAAGTATCTCCCCCAGCCCTCTTCATCTGACAGACACAGCTTAGGGCTCAGTGCTATCATTTCTTCAGTCATTCCTGTGTCCCATGGCTGTCCACTTGAAGACATGCAGCAGCATGACTTGCTCCAAGGAGATCCACTGTGGACATCACTGTCAGAAACCACTCAGTTTTTGGAGGGAGACAGCTGTCTCCCTGCCGCATGCCACCATCCCTCCAGCCACATACAGTCCTGAGTGCAGAGGAGCTGGCAAGGTCAGATGGTTTACTTTCCTCGTCAGCACTATTTTCCATAGTCCAGCAGCAACATCTTTGTGTTTGGCTTTACTACTCAGCAAAAAGAGGGCCTATTGTCATCTCCGCGATCCTTGGGCAACTACTGCTGAACACTTTTCCTCATGACATAAGCTATGATTGCAGCAAAAGCTGCTCATAACAAACCCTCCAGGAATAGAGATGAAAGTAGAGCTATCTTGTTTGCAAGCTATTATTAGAAATTCTTCATCTCAAGGAGAACATGGCACCAGCCAGGCAGCTAATTTGGTTTGCCACAGTCTAAACATCACATTGTTTAAGAAATTTGTGAACTCAGATAGTTGGTGACGTGGGCTTAGCTCAGTTTCTCACCTCCCCTGTATGGCAGAAATATGAGAAACTCCATTTTGTCTTTTCTCTTCCATGCTCCATTTAGTTTTAAAAGAATAGGTCTGTCCAGCTGGCTCTGGCTTGCTCTTCCCTATTTGCATGGAAATGGTGGTAACCTTTTAGATATTGCTGCTTTCTGTGTCCGCACTGGCTAGAAGGTCTATCTATATTATGGTATTTGGCTTCTCACTTCACCTGGACCTGTCAAATGCCTGTCAGATTTCAGTCTGCACAGGTGGATCCCCTCTCTTCCCCCAAGAACATCAACTACCAAAAGATTTAGCGGCTATAACTGTGGGCTAGCTTAATCCAGACAGTGCAAACCTGTCTTTGGAAATTGCATCATCATTCCAGACTGTGAGCTTTTAGGACACAGGATGGATTTTTGAGGGGTCCATTGTTCTGGCTCAGGCAGTTTGGTTGTCTTTCCCTGGCAGGAGCCAAGAGGAAGCAGCACTTGCCTGCCACTGTGCACCTGGTGTGATCTTTGTCACCTGCAGTAGCTCACAGTGTGTGGCATGAAACTCAAGACTTCATGCTTCAAGCTTGCCACAGAGGTCTCTCTCTTAGCCAGTCCTACTGCAGGGTTTTCCCATTATGACTGAAAAAAAATAACCAAGCTTGCAAGTCTATTTAAAGAAAAGCTGTGTCCATCTTGTGACCAGGGCTCGAGGGATTATAAAACTAAGCTTCTTAGCAGTCTCTTGCCCAGGAGGATGGAGAGCAGAGGGCTCTAAGCAGTAGGACTCATTCTAATTTTATACAGTGTGAAGAAACAAAGCCAATCTAGTCTGTAAGAAATGCATGACTGAAAACAATGCGATATCTGCTTTTATTCACAGGGAGCCAATGCTAAATTCAACCTCCGTCTTGTTGGACCTGGTGGCATCTTCCGAGTAGTTCCCCAAACTGTCCTGAATGAGGCTCAGATTACAATAATAGTGGAAAATTCTGCTGCTATTGACTATGAAAAATTCAAGGTGTTAACCTTCAAGGTACTTCTGCTTTCTGCATCCTCTTTGCCTGTGTATATGATATAGAATTATAGAATCAATCAGGTTGGAAGAGACCTCCAAGATCATCCAGTCCAACCTATCACCCAGCCCTATCCAATCAACTAGACCATGAGTATGATGGCTTACGTTATGTTGCGTTCTAGCTTCTTAATCCACCCGGAACTATCTAACGCATTGTTAGTGAGATTATATTCCATGTAAGGGAAACAAATTTCTGCTTCTGGTTCATCAACTTTCAAAGGCTTAACAGATGCATCTGTGGTCTAACTATGTCCAGTCAGTGAAAAATATTATTACCTCTCTGTGGAAACTGCATGTGTTGGTGACTCTGAGTCATTCTAACTTGAAGCCTAAGGGTGTTATTTGTGCTCTTACAATGATAAGTTCACAGAGTGAAATCCTAATTTCTCTGGAGCTGGAACTTTACCTGCTTAGTCCTAAGTAATTTGGTTCGTGATCATGCATTTCAATGTTGGCAGGCTGGAGATTCCAGCTGACTGAAAGATAATTTCCCAAAATTGCTCACAGCCTTTGTCAGTGTTTCTGTCTACATAGCCTTTTGCAGGCAGCCCTGAGGCTACCTCAATCATGCTCCAAGCCAGCCAAACAAGAACCAGCTTTCATGCAAAAGATGGAGCCTTGCATTATCCCCTTCCATGGTAGATTTATTGACTCGAACAAGATAATTAAGTAGTCTGGGTTTGTCTCAGCTGCCTCTGAACATGAGTGTTCCAATTTGGGCCACGAGCATACCCAGTTCTGGAGAACAGAATCGACTTTTACCCCTTTTCAGAGGTAAGCATGAGGACACTGTACACTGATTGGAAGTTTAGAGAAAGAGTCTATTTGTAAGAGCATACATATATAAGGCAATCAGGTAGAATTAGTATAAAATCCACTAGGCCCAAACTGGGCTTCTGGAATCCTCCACCCTTTTCACTGCCCCAACTGCCTACCCACCAGCTCCCCCATGAACCATGAGATGAGAGGAACGCACTGTTCCGAGAGAGGAGACATGGAAGCAAGGCAGGCAGGGAAGGGAAGGGGGGAAGCACAGTCAAGCACTGTCTTTCAAGCTGTGATACCGGAAGGGGAAAAGAATAGCAACATTACAATATCCTGGGGCGAGCAGGTCCATCCTCCTGGGATGGGCCTCTGTCTCTATGGTTTTGTTTAAGGGAGACCTGGGACTCCTCAAACTACCACAACGAGTATAGCTAGTTCAGTTCTGATTGCATAGAATAGTGCAGACAAACCCTGTAATCATTACAAATATTAATAATTAAAAAGTTAACAAAACTATCAGCTGGGTATTAACGTATGTGACTTTTGATTTTTGTACAGAAAGTGGCATTTTTCCACAGTCTAGAGGCAACTGTCTGGATTTTGTTCTCACCCTTACTACATGGTTTGCTTTGTGTCCTTAGCGTGTTTCACAGCAGCATGCCTCATGTGTCTTCTGGCAATCTTCCTTAGTCATTTTGAGTTTTAGAAATTACATATAGATGCTACAAAAATATGAGGCATCATTGCTTTATTAAAATGGAAGACTCTGAAAGAACTATAAAGTGCTACTAAAACTAATTATAATAAGGACACAGTTATTCAGGTAAAGTTACTGAAAGCCCAGTAAAGAAGTTACACTTGACCTATTCATGAATACTAATAGAAATCAAAGTATTTAATGTGGCAATCATGACCACCAAAAGAATTAATTGCCAGGAAAAATGATGGGTTTTTTTAGCTAAAGCAGCTAAGCAACTATTCACTTTTTTTTTTTTTTTTTTAAATGGAGAAAGACCACAAAGCTTTACTAAAAATGCTGAACCTTTGCTTAGATTCCAAATGGAGAAGGTGCAGCTGGATGATATGGTAGTAATTTATGCCAACAAATACTTTGTAAAGACCTCACTGCTCTCTGCATTTCCCTGAAAAGTTCAAATTGCTTCCTGCACAATTTTAGTTGCCAATGCAGTCATTCTGGTTAGAATTTTGAATTATATATATTTTTATTTCTATTTAACATTTATCCACAGCAGCTTTGAGAAGCTGTTTTCAATGGTTGTTTTTTTTGGGGGGGATAAGCGATGATTTCCTCTCCTCTGTTTTGTTATTGAACAGTAAAATGTTAGAGAGGAATTAAAGCTAATTTGACGGGAAGACACACTGAAAAAAGTCTCTCTTACATCTAGAGCTGGCTCTTAAATGTAGTTGGGACCTCCTTTATGTTCAGTTGTCCAAGAGCTAGAATGTTTCCCAGCTGTTGTAGGTGTGGTAACAGCTGCCACCTCAGGGGCTTTTGAGGGTCACACCTGCTGTCTCCATCTCCTTCAGCTCAGAGTATATCACACCTTGAGAAAAACTGCACGTTCTGCATTCCACAGTCCAGGACCAAATGGGACTGCAGTAATCTTTAGTTGCCAACATCAAACTGTTTTAAATGTTTACCTAACACTTTTAAGACTGTAACTCTTGCTGTTCTGGAACTTGTGCTAATTGTTGATACATAGTCCTGTGAAGTAATAGAATGCTATTTTGTTCCTTCTCTGCATAAACCAAATGCAGTTCTGCATAAGACATTGCTGGCAAGTGTCCTGATGACAAGCCCTCCCTGAAAGACAATGCTGTCAATATGTTGACATAGCTGAACTATGGTGGCTAAAATGAGAGGAAATAAAAAATTATTGTAGGAAATGAAGTAACAATACTAAGCTTTCATAAAGTGTGCAAAGATGGGCTGATTCCAGAAGCAAAGATTATTTCACTGCAGGTGTTAAAATTTATTATAGCTCCATGTGCATGATAAGCAATAAGATTTTATCTCTCTGCTTCTTTAGGAGCTGAGATTGCTCATGAGCAGATTTTTACAGATAGCCATATGACTGTGCCTTCAAAAATTTATTTTGCTGTAACGCCATCCAAGACTCCCAAACACAAAAGCTAGCACAGAGACCCAATGACCACAGTCCCCTTTCAGAGAAGATGTCTCCTGTAGTGGTTACAAGTAATCCTTCAAGACTGATTTCTTGAAGAACTCCTTCACTGTTAATTTCCAACCATTACAAATGTTCACCTAGCAGTAACAGCTCCAGGAGATGATACTAAGCCTTTTCACTGCCTACTTAAACTTCTCCCCACTCTTCCCAAACACTGTCATCTCTAGTTGTTTTAAATTTCTTTGAATTGAGCAGAGCAGGGACTTGAACTGAGTATGTGCCCCATGGAATTGCATCATGCACCACCTGCCCCATGGGAAGCTCTGTCAGGGTGGGAGAGAGGCCGAGTGCCTGGCGAGTGGCACAGGAAGGATGAGTTCTCACAGCCCTCAGACTCAGCAAGGTGCTGCACAAACAGAACAGGAGACTCTGTGGCAGCCCTGCTCCACCTTCCAGAACTCAAGTATCTGTTAGCACTCACGCTCTTTGGCGGAGCTCCTGGAACACTTCTACTGGAAATTAAAACCCAACCAGCTAGATTTTTTTCAGCCGAGCCTCTGATACCTCAGTTAAATGTCCTGCTTACTGGTCTGTTAGTGATATGCTGTCTTCAGTGAGTTTCTAGAGTCCTACTGCTTTGTGTTAACTAGATGTCTGCCCAGGCATGAAAACTAAATGATTGACCCTTGGTCATTGGGTTGGTCATTTGGGTTCAGCCCCTACAGAGACCAAAACTGATGCCCCAGTGCTGATTCTGTGTGATGCATTTGCCCATTAAGGACCAGATGCCTAGGCCAGTTTGTAAAGGGCATGTGTATCTTAGTACCTATTGTTGAAACTGCTCCCTCTTGCTCAGTTGCACACCACCTGAGCAACAGGCTTCCTGCTTTACCAGCTCAGGCTTGCTACCCATGTTCTCCTAACCTACAGAGGAGCAGGACACAGTAGAAACATTGTTGCTATTTTGTGTTAGACTAAGAGAGAAAACATCTGATGCTAAGTACGTGAAGCCCTGTGGAAAAAAGTGTTGCCTGAGGTGATTCAACAAATACTTGCTCAGGTCTGTTCACATACAGTGATCTGAGAGCTCCCTGCTGCCTATGAAGAACTGTCACACACCAGATACTTGGGTAATCCTTTTCCTTCTCTGTGGTGCCTGCTTTTTCCTGCATTCTTTAGCTGTGCATTAAGGGGCAACTTGATGCACCATCAGTGCCATCCTTCAGCTGAGGGATGAGATAGGCATGCGCTAATGTTAAGCTCTGCTGACAGGCGTCCAAAACATCCATGCTGCTGGCTTCTCCTCATCCCCAGTCCTGCTGTTTGTGGCTGCTTGCCCTTTCAGATGATCAGTTATGAGAATGTATTATCTCAGACCTCTCTCTTCTTCCTCAGAGACAGTGAGGCAATTAAAAATCCTGGTAGGTATTTGACAAATCCCAATCAGCATCTGGCACTGAAGGCAGAGTCCCAAGAAGTCTGGTGGTAGGAGATCTTGCTGACTTTGTGAAATGGGATTCCGCCTGATCCCTAAAGGTCATGCATTTGGGATGGGGGAAGTGCTGCTCCCAAACAACCCAAGGGTACCAATTCTCTCATGTATTTACTCTCTTTAGTACAGTTTATTGCCGTGACTTCTTCCCTGACTAAGTGTTTATGTTTCTCTGCAAATGACCATGACTCAGTTTACATGATTATTCAGAATTATCCAGTGTTTATGTTTCTCTAAGTTCTAGGAGCTGCCCAGGCATGGGTGTTTACTTGCTTCTGTTACAGCTTTTTAAGCTGTGTTGCTTAGTTATGACCAATCACATCTGTCACATGAATTCTAATATATATATGCAGATTTTAGGTCCTCTATCACAGCTTGATTGCCCATTACAAGCCTGCACAAACAAACCTACCGTAGCTCATCATCTCCTTGGTTTTGAGCTGTCTGGTCCAACCAGGCTAAAATGTACCAATGCGTCATGAGTAGTGGAAAGAAGCTCTTTTAAGAGGTAGTAGTAGGCACTTTGTAGTAATTTCCTGGTTTTCTCTTCCTAGCTTCTTGCAATAGAGGTGAACACACCGGAGAAATTCAGCTCAACAGCTGATGTAGTGATACACTTGCTGGATACCAATGACAATGTCCCAAAGTTCTCCTCTGACTACTACATTGCCAGGATCCCTGAGAACTCTCCGGGGGGCTCAAATGTAGTGGCTGTTACAGTAAGTTTCATTCATCTCATGAAATGCCCTCCTTTCTAGGTGTGTGTGGAAACAGTTCAAGTGCCTTAGAAACGGTGGGCAGAGGCAAGTAACAAATCTCACTGTTTAGGACTGAACTCCAGTTCCTTTCCAGAATCAACCAAAGAAAAAAGATACTTCTTTAAAAATAAAGTTGTAGGAAATAATTTTTCAGAACAACAAATGTACATTTTTTTTTAATTAAAGACCATCTGCTTTTTGGACAAATTACATGATCTCTAAGAAAGCCCCAGTCCAATCAGTGTCCAGCAGAAAGATTCAGTTTTAACTAAATGGAATTGGATTTACTGGATTTGCTTGCTTAAGAATAAGTGAAAAGCAAACAAGATGGCTGCTTAATAGGTACTAGTCTTCTCCTCCTGGGAGGAATCTGGCTACTAAGTGCATAATTAGACAGTTAATGAAGGCAAGACTATAACACTGAAATGCTCAGAGCTAAGAAAGAAAATCTCTCATCACAGTGGGAAACAGATGTGTATAGGTTTTCCAGTCTCTTATATTTTCACAGAAAGAAGGTCAGGGTATTATATGGGTGTCATGTATGCTGGAGGAGCATTTTGAGCCATGGATGTGAGCTGCTAGGACTGGAAACATCTCATGCCACAAAGTGAAAATGTGGCCGGGCATGTATGGCTTGGTGGGTAAGGATGATGGAGGTACGTGGCCAGAGATCTCCAGCACAGGCTAGCTGAAAGTAAGAAAGAAAATTTAGTAATCAGAATAATAAAGCCATGAAGGCAAATTTTAAGGATGGAAGAATGAAAGTAGTGGAATATAAACAATACAGGAAAGGTTTTTAGAGGAAATAGGGAAAGCTATGGAAAATAGAGACTCCCAAACATCACCATCTCTGCAGCAAGAGGAATAAAAACTTTTAGGAGGTGGACAGCAAAAAAAAAAAATTTTCAAAACTCTGAGCCAAGGTGCACAGGACAGCATAGCTGAGGATTCTCCTTAAAATTTACTGTCACATGCTGTCAGTAGCTTAGTACTTGACCCAGATTCACAAATACACTTGACAAACTGTGATAGCTCAAGCACTCAGGGTGGCAATTCTGGCAGAAGTCCCAGGTGTGCCAATTTTTTAGGAAAAATTAGGCAGTCCTAAAGCAGACTGAGGTTAAAATTATGGAGTGAGACAATCTGACAAACTCATGTCAAAGAACCAAAAGACAGCTATCAGTAGGGCTGCAGGTGTGTTATCTTAACCACGCAGGAATCAAAGATATTGTTACAGTTTTCAAATATTTAAACAGAAAAATTAATGAATCAACCACTGCTGCAATGGATTTTAATGACCAGACAGAAGGGTATAATATAACACCTCCTCAGAGCTATCAGAGAAGCAGAAGCTTATGGAAATAGCTGCTACCAAATCAATAGCTGTCCTAATCCTGATCTAAGAAAGGAAGCCGACAAGAGTCCAGAGCAAAGATATTGTCTAGTGTAGTATCGGCATTATTAAAAGTCACAACAGTCATTAAAATACAAACAAAGCTGAAATACTATGTATAATAGATTGAAACAGTTGCTATGTATTACTTTGGATAAATGAAACAAGCTGAGGCTTTAAAAATACTCTATAAAAAAGTAAATATTTTTGTCTAAGATGTATACGTTAATATTTAACTGATAATTAAGGCGGCTGGAGCTCTGGCAGTCTATCCGTGTCACCAAGACCAGCTTCACCTCTCTCAAAGGCAGAACGTGTTAAATGTCAACAGATGGAGCCATCTAGTGGCCGTCTCTCTCCCAGAGCCCCTGGGCAGCAGCCCAGCCAGGAGACAGGCCGCATCTCGGCAGCTTCCCTGGACAGCCAGTGGCAGTTTCTTCTGTTCGATTTTGCAGTTTTCTGGAAGCGCATTTGTTTATGTGATTTTCCACTAAAAATGTGATGGCAAAAAGAGAGAAAAGAATTTGGGGCATTGCATGGCTTGCTGTTAGAAGAAAAACGAAACATTAATCTTTGCAATTTATAAAGGGTGACTTTCTTTTCTTAAGGCTACAGATCCAGATTCAGGGCTTTGGGGAGAAGTCAAATATTCTATCTACGGAACAGGGGCAGATCTGTAAGTAAAAAAAAAACCTACTAAGTTACATAACCTCTATGCAAAATTTAATTATTTTTGTTTAAAAAGAGCTTCTTGACCTGTTCATTTTCAAGGACACTTGTGCCATATTCTTTGTGACTTCTGTAAAACTAGCAACAGAAAAACTAGTGTGATCATTAAACATCTGCTTCATGAACCCATGGCATTTTATCCATAAGGCCACAAAGAGGCATAAGGCAGCTGAAGCTCCAATATACAAAATCTGTTCAATCACCATTTGAGAAGTGTTTGAAGAGAAAGACAAGATTTTGGTCTAGTTGTGAAAAGCTAGTTCTAGAGGAAAAAAAAATATTTTGCTCTTTCCCCTTTCCATATATTTGTATAAATAGTTCCGTTTCAGCTCTTGTCAAAATAAATCTAAGAGGACAAAGCTTTTGAGCTTTTGAAAATATAAACTTCAACTTTGGAGGCCAGCTGCATTGTGTGTTCAAACCATTTTATATATGTAAACCTAGAGGTACTGCATCGGGAGAAAAGGGAAATACAGTGCTTACTTTATTTTGTAATGGTGCCTCACTCACTCTCTCTGTGTTCGAGGATAGTGCTGGAGCAAGAACATCCTAAGACACTAGTTTCTCCCATACTGCTTCCATCCCAACAGTTGCCCTGGCCCATATGTTGGGCTCCCACTCATGGCTACCATCACTGGCCATCACAGATATTGCTGCTGGAACCTGCAGCTTCTGGGCATTGAGGGTCTGCAGAACAGAATATTGGAAGTGAATGGACTTTTCAGGCACTCATCTCCAGAATCCATTTTTCTCTGTATGTTATGCACCTTCAGTTGAAGCTGAACCCTTCTTGTTAAGATGAAAGTCATTTAGGAGACACAATCATAGCCAAAATCCAAGATGTTAAAGGTGTGAACCTTTTCTGTAACCAGAAAGATAAACATATGGGAGCATTTCCAAGACGGATTATTTTGAGCTCTTCACTAAGTCTTTAAGCTAACAGCTAACTATGTAGAGGCAAGCAGGCAAAGGTCATGTTGTGCAGGCAGAATTCTTAGGTTTAGAACGTAGCAACTAGTGCAAAGAAGCTTGTGAAGGTTGTTGATGAAGGATTTAGGAAAAAATGTGACTGTAACTGTATTCTGACTGGAGCTATGCTGTCAGTTCTCTTGCTGTTGAATGAGTATATTAAAACTTGCAGACTTTTTTTTTTAACATCCTAAACATGATTTTTTCCCCCCTTTTGTGCCAGAATGTCATGGCTCTGCAAGACTAGGTTGTTTTCTTAGCCAAGATCTGCTGAACATACAGTTTGATGCAAATTTCAGAGTTTCAGTTAAAAGGCATGATTTTTTTCTGTCTCATCAGTTACAACAGTGGATATAGAATTGTGTTAGCAGAAAGATGAGTTGTACTGGAGTAAGAGGAACAGTGTTAGCTGTTGAGATAAAACCATTATGCTGGCAGTCTGACATCCAAGATGCCAGTGGGAGTAGGATACACTGCTGGAATCGCTTCACATCTCAGTGCTTCTATTCTTCCACAAAAATGGGGGGCAACAAGAGTCCTGTCTACATGGTTAGGCTGGGTTGGATGCTAAGCAGACACTCAGCACAGGCACTGTTTCCTACCAAGAGTTTGCAGAGTTCTTTCCATCTCCGTGTCTTGGCTTTCATTTGTGTTTAACAGGGTAATGAAAACAACTGAAGATTTTGGATTATTAAGTGCCCCTTCAATAATCATTCTCAATTGCACTCACAGTTGGAATACAGAAAATATTTTCTTATCCTGTACATTAATTAAAGGGTATATAAAACCTTTCATCTGTTAAAAACCCTACTGCTTGGAGCCTGCACTGGCAGTCCATTTTAAAAATACACCATGTTGGGATCTTTATAAATCCAAGCTTTTGGCTGACACCTTTGACAGTACCTCAGTAATTACAAATGTGTGGAATTGAACTTGCTACAGATAAATCTGAACACCCACTCTATCGCAGTGCCAGTCTATGGAAAAGTGATTATTTTTGGAGAAGATAATTTGCTGTGCACTTAGGGGGATTGGAGAGGAGCCATTTTTCTTACGCATTCTGAGAAGCAAAGAGCTTAAATATGATATGCAGCACACTTCTCTTAGCTATTGAGATGATATCAATCAGTCCTAATTTATGCAGGACATGATCTAATACATTGTACTTAAAATTTGAAAAAACATAGGCAGTTCCTTAATGTTTTAATAGAAAGAAATCACTCTTGGAGAAGGCCATCACACTGAGCAATTACCGAGGACAAAGACTTCAACAGAAAATCCAGCTGAATTAGCTAATGCACAATAGATGGAAAAGCACTAGACACTGATAGTTCTCTCATTTTCACGCCTATAAGAACTACACAAGAACAGGCAAAGTGAATGTTTTGGAAATGTAAGCCAGAGAGGAATTAGGTGAAGAGTACCAATCTTTGGACACAGCATTGCAGAGCTTAGAGCCCACCTTTGCCCCAGGCTGTAAACACACATCAAATCAACAAAAAATCTGAAATTCTTTCCCTGCTTTATTTCCAGGTTCCTAATCCACCCATCAACAGGTATAATTTACACCCAGCCCTGGGCTGTCTTAGATGCTGAAGTGAACTCAAAGTATAATTTCTATGTGAAGGCAGAGGACACAGATGGGAAATACAGCTTAGCTGAAGTGTTTATCACTGTGCTAGATGTCAATGACCACTCTCCAGAGTTCAATGAAAACATCCAGGAAAAGACAATGATCATCGGGTCACCGGTAAAGATAGAGGTGAGAGATTACACAGTGTCACAGAGTGCTTTGGAAAAGCCCCATCTCTGCAGTTTATTGCTCAGGGACCACAATTAATGCCTGAAAGTTGAATTTTCCTGGGGCTTTATTTTGCACATCTGTTTGTATGTAACAAATGGATTAAAGCACCTATTGATGGCATTTACAGGCTGCTGAGAAGATATAAATTCTATAGCCAAAGGATAAATTCCTGTTACATCAGATGGTGGAGGAACCTGTATTATACAGTGATCATAAGAAGCCCAAATAAGGAGAATGAATCAAAGTACAGAGCTTTGAATACTTAACCTTCCTGCCATGTCTTGACTCTCAACCACACAACTTCTTTCCCTTCACTTTGCAGAACTATACTCGTTGATCCAGTATTGAATGGAAGACAAAAGAAAATACAATAGCAATTTGCAGGCAAAGGAGCAGAACATCCTATCTTACACATTTGAATGCCTATAGTGAAGCCTGATTAAACAGTACCTCATGCTGTAGAATAAATACTACAGCACAAAATTTAAGGCAGCTATAGTTTATGGTGTGAGACTAATCCCATTTTTCTCTACCACTTCACATTTGTCCCTCACCCTCTGTGAGAAACTCCCTAGCAGTGGACCATTTGCATTCTACAGAAAGGCCACAGTTCAGTCTTTCCTCCGATTATCTCAAAGAGAAATTGCTTATACAAAAAGAACTCTAATCATGCTGATTTTCACTAGAAAATGTAGCATAGCTGATACCAGAAAAGAGGAAATTTTTCCCAAGATGAAACAAAAACTACCCAGTCCTTTCACAGTGTGGATACTATTGGAAGTGAATGCTCAGAAACAGAGTTTTGTCTTCGGGCAAAGATACAAATGATAAGATCTTTGTTCTTTACACTTCCCCTACCAGGCTATAGATCAAGATGCAGAAGAACCCAACAACATTGTGGATTATTCCATCATGCAAGCAGATCCAGCCAATGTGTTTGATATAGACCAAAGCACAGGGGAAATCAAGCTGAAATCTTACATCCGTTCCCTGGACATCATCCACAATATCACGAAGAACAAAGACTGCATATGGTCAGTGGTGGTGCAGGCCAAAGACCGAGGCTCCCCATCCTTCAGTACCACAGCAGTTCTGAAGATTGATATCACAGAGGAGGTAAGGTTTTAGAAAAATCCTTATGTAAGACAACCCTTGAGAGGCACCAAAGAGTAGTTACTGCTTACTCCACTTCTGAGACAACTTTAAAAATACTTTAGGAGTTGAAATCAACAGCTAAAATGTCGCCAGCCTTTGTTCCTCCTTTCTTCCTAGCTCTCTTTCATAGAGCGTTTCTTTAGCCATGCAATGAATCTGGATTTTACAGCCACAAATGTAAAAGACATTTCATTCAGAGAAATTGCAATGGGACAAAGGTAGGAGCATAGTGTGTTTGGGAGATGAGTTCCTGGCATCTGATTATTAGAGATAGATGCAAATTAAGGACTATAGACTCCTGAGAGTAAAGGTATAGCTAACTACTAAATTCTGAGGGTTTTGCTTTCACTTGGGAGAAGAAAACAATCTTTTTACCCTACAAAAAGTAAGTGGAAAGTAGGCTGTGCCAGGGTGATATATGAGACCAGTTTTGCAGGACAACATAAGTGACATAGGAAAAGTGAGAAAACTTTATAGATCTGCTTTAAAGGACACAGAATTTTAGATGTGATTTAAATAATTGCAGTACTATATGAGACAAAACAGAGAGTCTATGCACATGTAGAATGTGCACATGTAGCTTGAGAACTTCCTGTTAGTCCAACTTCTACTTCAACTAAAGAACAATCAACAATTTACAATGAGCCGCTCACGCTTACATGATTCTTATGTATTTTAACTGCCTTGCCATGCCTTTAAGTAGGTACCAGCAGGGAGGAAATGATGTTTAAAGTAGATGAGAAACACATCATTAGCCTGACAGTCTCTGGACCACACACATACTGGGCAAAGATGCAAATCTCTTCCTATAGACAGCAGCTGGCCTTCTCTTTATTTAGTCAAATGCACCCGCTGCTCCTTTATCCATTACAAATTTCCTCTGTGTTCTGCATATTGTTACACTGATATTACTCATCAGGTGCATTTATGTGATAATTCTTATACATAGATCAAAGCCTGATGTCTGCAGAGAACACTTGTGCTTGTCAGCAAGGTAAACTTAACCACCAGCAGCACAGGAATAACTCCCAGTCTCTTTTGTCAGCACCTGCCTCATCAGCACTGCCAGAGCAGTCGGGTCTGACCTGGCAGAGGTGTGGCAGAGGGGGCTGCCCGTTGGTGGTGGCTAGCTCTACTGCAGGCTCCATGAATGCTGCTATGGCTCACCATGGGCAGGGCATGCTGCTTTCAGGCCCTGCTGTGTCAAAGTGGGAGTTGTGCCTGCTGGGCCTCTGTGATAAGGTAGAGATTTAGCCATTTTTTCTCATATAGAGGAGGAAAAAAGCTTAATGTTTTGTTTTGATTTCCCATGGAAACCATAAGTTCTTTATACAACAAATAAGAATTGTTACTCACAGCCAACAGTGGGAGCATCCACCCTTCCTGCCCTGCTTCCAGGCTTCTCACAAGGCACACATTTCAGGAGTATGTAGCACCAGGTGGACTCAAGCACTGCCCCCTTTATTGACTCCCAGCATCTAACCTCCAGCCTTCCCTCCTATCCCAGATGATTTGGTCACTTCTCTGTCAGTGTCCAGGGTTAAGGTACAGGGCTGAGGGGTGTAAAGGGTAGGAGGAAGGGTGCCCCATGCCTTCTCTGTTGGGGAACAAGATGTTCTTGAACCAGCTGATGAAGGACATTCAGAAGGAAAACACAAACAGCTGATGTTTTGTGATAAAGAGTTTTCTGGATTTTTTTAATTCAAGCAACATCAGATCTGTTGAAAGATGTTTCATACAAAGTCCCTTCTCCATTTCCCTTTCTCCCCATCCAGGGATATAGATTTGACACAAAGTCAGTGAGCACCCCTCCTGATAAAGGGTAAAGGAGAAGCAGAGAGGGCTGTGAAGACGTGGGTTCCTCTCAGACAGTTCCCCATGCTCTTCTTGATGCCAAGTCTTAACACAGAGCAACCACATCTTTTTTATTCACTTGAGTAGGTCTCTTCAGCAGAATCTGCACTACTAATCTGATGTCACACTCTCCTTAAGCTTTTGTACATTTCTCCATTACTTGCATAGATTTAGATTGGGATTTTTTTTTTTACCCAATAGTATCACGTCTCCTTAAAAAAAACCTCTCTCAAACTTCAGCTTGCATGTAAGATGCAGTGCCTATGTACAAAACACTTGGCCACACTCTGTGTGCCAGCAACAGCAGAGTCACTGCTAGCACTTTGTGAAAAAGCAGGTGTCTTGGTGTAGGGTCTTTGTGCATACTCTCTCTGTCTCAGGGCCTATTAAAAGTGTACATTCTATCCCTCTGTGTTCCAGCTATATGAAGTCACTTTTGGTTAGCTCTTTGGTGGGCATTTATGTATTACTGACTTTGGATAAGGAGGATATTTTCTAATGCATCCTCTAGAGGTATTAAATCTCATTAAGTAATTAAGCAGACATATTTTCTGATTAATATTTACCATTGTAATTAGCATAAGGCCGAGACCTTCAAGATAGATGCCTTGTGGTAAAATTCAGCAGTATTGCGCATCATGAGGACCTTTTGCTCTTGGAATAATACACTGATAAAAAATTCCAGAGGACTTTTTATTTAACTGAGTCTGGTTTTATGGAAATTGGTATTGAGAGGCATCTGTTAATCTATCATTTCTCAACAGAATAAGAAACATATGCTGAAAAGCCACTCCTTCACTTTTTTGTCTCACTCAAAAATCTTTTTCTGCTTTTTTCTCCTTACCCTGAAGGCTGGCCTGATGAGGAGGATTTATCTGACTCTTCATGACTCCACTGAGGTTCTGCAAATATACAGGGGTCTTTATTTACACCTCTTCATGAACTAAGGCCTAAGTCCACATTTAGACAGCATAATCTGTGATTCTTAATAGCTTTGGCCGCTCATTTAGCCTTCTAAATGTAGCTGGTGAGTCTCGGGTTTTGATTCTCCTAGCTGAAAGGTTCAAGAAAGTCCTTCTGTGAATTAATAAGAACATCTCCGTCTCTCTCACGTTAACCGTGATAACTGTGGTTGCTGATGGCACTAAACTTCCTTTGCTACACTTGCCGAGCAGTTAGTATCTTCTTTCCACAGTTACTTGGATCTTGAAAAATATTGTTCAGAGAGGGTTGGTTTGATTTGAGAAGTCTAGTCCTGTGGTGGTGTTTGTAGTGCAAAGTGATGTAAATGCAGCCTTCTTATATGGGTGGTAGTGCTGCTTTATGGGATAAGCACTGGAGGGAGCAGCTTGTGTTCTTCCTCAGATCAGGAGTTACTTCTGAAGTAAATCTCCTGATCATCCCCATACAGTGTGGGATGACTCATGTCTCACATAGCTCTAAGCACACAAATGGGCTTCTTGCAGATGAAAACGTGTTTGGGGAGCACACCTAGTGTGCTTTGATGCTGGCAGGTAGTCCATCCCTGCAACTAGACTAGAGAAGTCTGAAGCAAGACCCAGGAAATGCTGAATATGTGGAATTGGGCTCCTAAGAACTAGCTGGTCCGTTGCCCAGCTTGCTCAAGTTGACACAACCTGAGTTGTTCTTAATCTGTGATATCTTGGGCTCTTCACAGCTTTGCCTACTTAGACTTCTAAACATAGCTGCTGTCATGGTCAGACAGCTCAACCACACACTCCTGTTGAGTTCAAATTCTGGATACATTGCCCACTTGTTCTGATCGCTGCAACCCAAGCATTATGAATGGCTCTTGAGGAGCTGCCAGCAGGTGTGGATGTTTGCATGCTGCAGATTGAGAGAAAAGAGAGAGAGGAAAAACAATGGAAATAAGTCACAGTTTCAGTAGTAAAGGGAAAGCTACTCTGGAAAACTTTTTTTTTTTTGAGGAGGAAGCCACTGTGGAGGAAGAATGGCAAGAATAATCCCCACATGCTGCAGAGGGGTGTTTTCTGAAGCCTGCACTTCATGTACATAGCCTGGAAGTATGTATCTACAGTTAAAACCGCACAGCGCTGGAGCTAATGAAATCAACTTCAAAGATGGGTCATTGTTAGAGCCCCTCTAAAACTGGCAAGTCCCAGTGACTGCTGGACACTTCAGCATCCCACAGGACTTGGGCTGAGGAGCTTATCTACAGGGGGCAGTCACAAGGGTTCTATAAGGGACCATATATGCCAATTAAATTAAAAAATAGGTGATGTAATTTTTAAATCCAAGCAGTAATCTTCTTAATTTTGTTCTTGTCCCAGGACTGGACTTCCTTCTCAAAGTTGATGCAAACAGTTTAGCTGCTTTCAAATGTCTGTCATGGTTCTGTAACTCTAATTGTTCTTTCCTGGTCTGGGCCAGTGCTCATTATAACTGAGTCACAGCAAAAACATAGCAGAGCATTATTTGTTTTTGTCAGCAGTGGTATTTTAACTCCTTTGATGGCTATGAAGAAAGTCTATCTTCCAAGTTTTGGACAGTGCTTCCCATACCAGCTTTCATTTCATTTCATTTCATTTCATTTCATTTCATTTCATTTCATTTCATTTCATTTCATTTCATTCTGTATTTGCTTTTGGTTTATGTGTACAGGACAAACCAGTACTCTTGAAATGCATCAGGCTTCTTAGGAAAAAACAACAGCTAAATAACTTACAAAGTGGTGCTATTTGTTGACCCAGTTCTGAAGCACTATTGGTAATCAAATGCAAGGACTTGAAAGTGTTTTGAACATGCAGGGTAGCACTCAGGGCCAAATAAACTTAGATGTTCAAATGCTCCCAGACTTTCACAGTTATAGGGTGCTCAGACCTCTCTCAAACCTGTTCTGTGTGTTAACTGACTGGGCCACAAACAAGATTGCAAAGCTTTTTTGGCGAAAACTACACATAACATAAGGCACTCTGCAGGCTAACTACAGACTTGGTTTGCAATTTATTCCTTCTGTTTGTCCTACATCATGGCCAGGACAAACAGATATTCTCACACTGTACGCTTACAAACTTCTTGTGTGCTTATGCAGGCATTACAGAAGAGTTGTTTTTCAAGACTGATTAGATACAAATCTTTGTATAGTACAGGCCCAGTAGCTAGAAAACAGGGTGTAGCAACTAACTATGAACGATTTTTGTGTGGGTATTAATCACCTCTTCATATCTAGAAACTCTGAACAGGTGCCAAACTTGGCAAGATAAGGAAGAGATGAATGAAACCAAACTCCAAAACTCCTCCCATATGATTTCCATCAGTTCTTATCCCAGAACTATTGAACGCTGACAACACAGATACATGCTTCTGTCTAATCCCATTTATTCAGGGTTTTTTTTTTCAAATAGCTAGTCAAATAATTAATACTTAGATATGACATCTTCTTAAGTATATGTAATCTTTTTCCTTGTGTTGGTCCTATACAATTTAGCCATCAGTGCCACACTCTATCTTGACAATGCTCGTAATAAGTGGACTCATTTCAGGTCATGTACTACTTAGCAGGGTTTATTTGACACTTGAATCATCAGACTTTCACATGAAGTAAGCCAGGATAGAATTTCTGTCATCTGATGGGACTTAATTACACAAAATCCATGTACTGCAGAACAGCAAAGCCAATACGAATCCAAGCTCCACCAAAGTCATGACCTCTCTCCTTTTGGTTTCTATATAAGGTCCATTCCTACTTAAATAATGAAAAATCTCTTTGCACAGCAAAATGATTAAACTTGGTGACCATCTGTGAGGTAATATGGCCCATGAGTTTCAATAGCATTTCCTTACCCATTTATTTTTGGCAGTAGGAAACAATACAGGGTAGCGGGAAAGTAGATTTGGATAACATATTTCAAACAGGCCATGAAGATACAGAAGTGAAGACAATGGGGTGATTATCAATGAATTTATATTTCCTACATTTAGGGATGTAATTTAAAAATAAATAGTGTTCCCCTGTAGTATATGGCAAGAGGTACTCTCAAGTGTTCTTTGGGACTACTCTTAGTCATTTCCCTCCACAGACTGAGGAAGGTAGAGGTCAGTGTCCTAGTTTAGAGTCACATGGGAAAATCTATCTGATCTCACTTTCAATGTCTGAAAGTCAGAGGTTCAAGTCCAGACTACTCACAAGGTCGTCCTTATACTCACTGTCTTTGATACCTGTTTTATCATGTGTTGACTACTACACTTGGAGGTGTCATTTTCTCCCCATCAGCTAAAAGCTAGGAGCTTGAAACACCAACTAAAATGCAGATCACCTGTTACTAGACAGTTTGAGTGATGATTCTCTTCCTGAAGCTGAATCCAGAGGAGTGGGGGATGGTGGGTAGCCCTGTCTCTACAGCCACACTTAGCTTTATTACCAGTTCTTGGTAGACAAACCTGCACAACACTACTGTCTGTCCAAATACTATTGCAGGAGCTTGTATTCATTATGAACTTCTCTTGAAAATCTCGCACAAGGGTGGACTACTATGCTATGAGTAAGGTTGATCCATGTGCCACACTGATACCATTTATTCCCTGATCAGCCAGGTGTTGTAAGTGCTTCCTAACTTATTTTAGTATTTCTGGATTCACTTCAATGTCATTGCAACTACCTCCTCTCTTTCATCTAGTTCAACACTTAGCTCCCTATATTTTCTGTGCTCTCTATCTTGTACACATTTCACCCCAGTTCCCTCTCTGTACTTATTGTAGATACTGGTCTCTTTCAGATATAACCATGTGAGAGTTGACCATTTTTCTTATTTTTGATATTTCCAGATCAAGTCCAGGGTAAAATCCTATATTTTAGGCCTCAAGAAGCGTCCATGGACAATACTTGGAATTTGCATGAGTGGCGTCCTTTCCACCATTTCTGTAACAATGGTGATCTCCACCATCATGTACTGGAAAAGTGTGAAAAGATCCAGGCTCCACCCGCAGGGCAAAATCCGCAAAATTATACGGGGACCTCCGAGACGCTCAGTGTGCTAAGCTGCAAAGTGAACTGGCCATTCATTTGTCCTTAATATGCCATATGTAGCACATGTTATTGCTTATGTCTTTTATTTCTAAAAGCAAAGCTCTTTCACTCTATTCATCTCCCCTACCTCAAAGAGTTTTGTTATGTCTGTAAAAGAGTACTTGAAAACAGAAGGCAGCACATACCTGCTAACTATTCATCTGTACACTGTGATTTTATAACGTGGAGTTTTCTCATAATGTTTTCAATGTCGTGCTCATTAGTAGTCCTACAAACTACATCACCATATCACCTGAAACTGGTTTTGAAAGATCATTTTCTACTCAAAAACTTCTGTTGGGGTTCGACACTATTATTCCTAGGAAATTAATTCTGAAATGTCATGCCACAATAAAACTGCAGATCCTGGAGCTAATTATTTTATTGCTTGGCTCTTGCAAGTTAAGCACTATGGTGACATGCAGGAATTTGTCCTAATTTGGCAGTAATACTCCTGTAAGCTTTTGTGTTCGACAGTCATCAGTCTCACAATGCTGTGATGCTTGCCTAGTCTGCTGCTGCATCTAAATTCTCCAAACATGGACTGGCTTCTATGACTCAATTTTTTTTTTTGTGATACCTTCTATTAGTCAGCCCTATTTGTTACATATTTTGGACAAATGAAATTTCTGGGTCACTGTCTGTCCCATAGAGTAAGTCACATGTTTTCTTTGTACTCTTTTACAGACTCTTCACAAAGGGCCTATGGCCGCCTTTTTGATGCAAACTAAAGATAACCCCATGAAAGCCTTAGGAGTGCTAGCTGGTGTCATGGGCGTAATGGTGCTGATAACTATCATGATCTCTACTGCCATGTTCTGGCGCAACAAGCGCTCCAACAAAATCATGCCGGTAAGGAGGATCATAAAAAAGAGACAAGTTCCGCAGACTCGGACAGTCAGGATGGAGTGGCTGAAGTTCAAGAGGCCCAGCAATGCTGCAGAGAAGTTTGTTGTTGAGGATGATGCCAAGAGCCTACAGAATGAGAACAGCAACAACAACATCCATGTTGCCCCCATGCCACCAACTGCCCCTACGCCACCACCACCACCAGCACTGGCTCCCAGGGGGGACACAGCAGCATGGCGGGTGCCAACCGTCTCCGGCTCCCTCACTCCCAAGTTTGTAAACAAGCAGATGAAGAAGAAAGGTCATGGTAGCACCCACAACGCTCTCGTCTCAGAGCTCAAAATGAAGTTTGAGAAGAGGAATGCAGCTATTGGTGAGCCCCACGTCTAGATGCTCTTGGCAGCCCCCAGAGACTGCAGATTGTGTCTGAACATGGACATATTTATATACTGTGGTCTTCCCTGTGTCTGTCAGCACTCTGTGAACTGAGAGCAGCGTCTTGCTGTGCTAACCATCTCCCCACCTTCTGCAAGTATTACATGCTGCAGAGTCACCCCACTCAGTGCAAATGCTGTGGCCTGTGTCCAATTGTGACTGCAATTCTTCCCTCTCATGTCCCAGTGCAGCTGGTCCTTCCCTGCAGCTGTCTGACCAGGGTGCTGAGTACTCTTACACCAACCACAGTCTTCCCAAGTAAACACGGATTCAAGTTGCCCACTTTTGGAGGTCCCTACCCAGAATCTTGGTTTTCAAACAAGACACTGCAGCCAAGGAACTGGAGGATGCCACTTCCAACCTCATCTGGCAGATGGATTTGAGGCATCCAAAAACCCATCACTTCAAATCCCAGACCCACTTTTGAAGACACCGGCCTGGCTGGGGCATCAGCACCAAGTTAATGTGCAGATCTACAGCAGTGATGCTGCACCCTGCAAGAGGTTAGCATGTAGCTGCTACCTGTTGTCTTCAGGATACAGTGTGCTTTGCAACAGCTGGTGGACTGATGTGCTCATGGTCTGAGTACCTCATTCCTAAAAGGTGAGCACACAAGTTTGGAGTTCTTCATATTCCTTGGTTTTGATAGAGTACACTGACATGATGCTGCACTTTTACTCTGCCCTGGACTTGCCTGCTAATCATGGCATGAGAAAGTCACCTCAACTTCCCTAGACCAGATGGGGCAAGATTTGGGCAAAGAAGTTCAACAGCAGCACTCACTCCTCAGTACTGCTGCCTCCTGATGCCACATTTCCTAATAATGGGAAGCAGGAGGATATGATTAAAGTAGCAAGAAAAGCACAGCAAAAACAAGAGAAAAATTGCAAGTGAAAATATAGACAGGTGCAGGAAAATCACATATGTTGGTCAAGAAAGTGTCTGAAAAGATTATTTGGTTTCATATGCTGCTAGCAGGAGGTGGTGTGGATTTCATCACCTTTCCTGGCTTGATGCAGGAACTGATGACTGCAAAAAAAGGTTTCTTATAAAATATACTGGTTTGTTTTATCAGTATTTTTGTGCAACTTAATGCAACAGTTAATGGAGAGAAGGGCAGCTGCCACCTTTTTTCTTCCAACTATGTGAAAAAGGCACATTCTTCACTGAATCTACCCACTGTTTCTCCCTCTTGTTTGTTTCTGTGAAGATGTTTTTCATCTGGGCCTGGCAGTTTCCCATCTCTTGGGAGGAAGGCAGAATGTGCCTGGCTGAGTGGCAAGAAACACCCTGCACCCTCTGCCTGAGCTCTGGTCCCATGGGGCAGCTGTGCTGTCATGGGTCAGCACTATGAACATCAAGATGAGAGCAAACTCTGTGGAACAGGACACTGTGTTAATTCAAGAGGTTCATAAGACTCTTCTCCAGCTGCCATTTCATCTGGACCAGCAGACCTGGCCCTCAGGGCTCCTCTTCTCTCATCCCATTAGCTGGTGTGATAACTTCTGTTTGCACCAGGATTTCATCAGCTTAAGGGATAGCTGGCGGAACAAGAAGTTACCCACTGATGGGAATAATCCTGTATTTTTTAACTTCAATCCACCCAGAAACCAAAGAGTGATCATGGTTCATGTCACCTGTGGGCTGAACCAGGAGCTGTAGCCAAGAGATGCAGCATGATCCCAGCGGGGGGGGGGGCTGTGGCTCACAGAGCCTCTCCTGCCACGTGTCTTGTTTTCTGCTCTCCTGCTTACCCCTCCTCCCGGGGCTGCATGGCATGAGGCCCAGGCTCTTGTGTCGTGTGTGGTTACTTTGTCCTTGTCTTCTAGCCATGAGCTGGTGAGAGGGAAGAGACACACAGCCCCCAGCCCCAATCTTTCTGCCCTTTGCAAACACGCACCTTCTGCTGTTGTGTCTCTGCCAGGTTCTGCAATGTTTCCCAAGGTACCAAAAGTTTGTTGTTTATTCTTCCTTACTACTGTTTTCCGCTGTATTGTGTTGAAGCCAGAGTTCACTGTTCGTTCTTCAATGAGGAAAGCCTATAAAGACCATTCAATTAAGTGAGATTTAACAGGAATTATAGGCTTAGAGTTTTAGAGATTATATTTAAGAAGGAATAAAGATGTTTCATTACTATGTTGTGAGACTTTTTTCCAATTACTCTGTATTGCAACTTCAAGGTTGAATTTTTTAACATATAAATGTGAAAAAAAAAAGTTTCTTCTGTGCGTGTTGTGCTTGTGGTAACAATGCTTTGTCATGGCTCCTTATGTGACCACATGGTCACAGGTAGGCAGAGGGCTGCATAGTATGACCACATCGTCCTTTTTGCAGGACATAAGTCAGCAGAGGGGCCAAAATCAATTGGGCAACACCAGCCTTGAAGGAGGCGAAGCAAGAAACAGGATGTCAGAGGAATGGACAGAGTCACAGATGAGTCCTGGCTGAATACCTGATGTGCTCTGCAGCCCACTGTGGCATGGCCCTCAGGGCAATAAGGTTCCTTTTGAGGCAGCAATTTTAGTTTGCTGCCAGCACTCACTGGCTGTTTATTATGAACTTTCTACACATGGCAATGAAATGTTTGCTCTTCCTTGGTTGTTTCCTACCTGTGATTCAGCATTTCTCTCTACAGTCTCCACAGCTTGCTCTCATTCATTGGTCTTGACTGGGCTGGGAGAAGACCAGTAATTACAGGCACTGGTTTTGTTTTCACGCCCCTTGTACGTGGCCTTGTGCACCATGCCCCCAGAGGTTTCTGCAGGACAAGGTTGTCTCCCTGCTTAGCTGACTGCTTCCATCACTTCCTCACCATTCCAGCCCCCTCGGTCACACATGTTGCAAGTTCCCTGCAGCCAAGCCCTGGAACTCCTTGTCCTTCCAAGTTTCTTTGCAATTTGTAACTGTAAAAAGAAATCAGAAATGAAGCGGAGGACACCTGTGTATTCTGAAAATCCATCTTGTTTATTACTTTGACACTAAAAGACTTTGACACTAAAAGTCCTTTGAAGTGTAACACTGAGAGTCAGCATTGCCCAAACAGGTCTCTTCTGTTCAAAAGTGAGTTTCAGCAGGAGATGATGCTGGAGGAGGAAATGTGGCGCCTGAGGAGAGACAGTGTGGAAAGCACACAACAAAAAAACACCACCAGCAAAAGACACAACTAAAAAGCTGGAATGCCATTCAGTGAAGCTCACATTATACTTCATCTCTACTTACAGCTGAGGTTTTCTGTTCTATTTTTTTCTATTTGTGGTGGTCTATGATAACAGATATGACAAGGGCTGCAAATCTATTTTCCACGAGCTTTGGTTGTGCTGGAAAGCATGAGGCCAAAAAAGAAAAAAAAATAAGTCACATGTCCTCAGAGCCCCCAAGAAACACAGCATGAGCTGATTCGCGAGCAGGGGGCCAGTTAAATATTTTGGGGGGCAGGAGAAGGGAGTTGCCTCTAGAAAGGAGGTGAGCTTCTGTTTCAAAGCAGAAGGACAGACAAGTGGCCTGTCTGTATTTGGAGAAGATGTCTGTCTTGCACTTTTGGCTCCCAAACCCTGACTTCACCACCCTCTCTGCCTCTGGCCACTTATCCTACCAGCCTGGTTCAGGCCAAGTGTCCCTGTCACCCCACAGCCGCAGTGCCATCCTGGGAAAAAGGGTAGAAGTGATGGGGAAGGTGGAACAGCAGTTGAGTGGTTATCTGCAACCAACCAACTGCATTTTTTCACCAGCCACTGTTCTTAACTTACAAAAGAATAAATTAACACAACACTTGTGTATGTGGGCATTGGAGGGGTGGGGGGTTAGGGTGTGTGTCTGTCTGCATTATGCTGATCTTTAGTAAGTGCTCGCAGTTTTCCTGTTTCTGGTACATCTGGGGCTGTAAACCTCTTAGGGCTGTGTAAACCTTAAGGATGAGTAATAAAAAAGACCACAGCAAAGCAAAATACACAAATTAGAACAAACCCCCTTACACCCACACCAACACTCCTGATCCAAAAGCAAAAAAAAACAAAAAAAAACCCCCAAAAAAACCCAAAAAACAAAACAAAACNAAACCCCAAAAAAAAAACAAAAAAAAAAAAAAAAAAAAAAAAAAAAAAAGGATTTCTCCAAGTGAAACAAAATAGCTCCATCAAGTTGACCCTGTTCTCCCTCACCTTACTGCTTGTGCTAATTATGACCACAGCTCTGCCCTGGCTCCTCTGCTGTATTGCCATGAGGCAGCACACAGAACAAGTGGCACCTGGCACAGGCCAAAGCTTCTAACAAGCCTCCCCACCCAACCCCCCCATCTGGGAAAATAAGGAAAAAAAAGACACACCTGGAGGGGTGAGCAAGGGAGACCTTTGGCCTTTCGCAGCATGCATTGCCCCTGGGTTAGGGTTGGGCTGGGTTTTGGTTAGTGTTTGTTCCCTGCTTGTCTGTGTGCATTGCTCCACAACAGTGCTGCAGACTCAGCCTGGGGCACACACACACAGCCACATGCCCCAGGCATCCCCATTCCCAGGGCTCCCCAAAACTGCTGCAATACTCAACCATACGCCCTGCCATGCCCCGAGTCCCTGCAGCACAGAGCCTTCCTTGCATGTCCTTCAGGAAAACCAGCATGTGCTGTTGCTCAAGGTCATCTAAAAGGTGCCACTGCAGCCATGCTTGCAGGGCGGGCAGGGCCTGGGCTAGTAGAGGTCAGCGCTGTTCCTGTGGGGCGGCCGGGTCTTGCCACCCTCCTCGTGCGCTGGGGGTCGCCGGGCACCACGACCACCCTCAGGGCGGCAAAGCCCATCCTCACTGCCGGCAGGCAGGCTGTCCAGCGTGCTCTCCTTGCTGCCAGCCGCCTGTGCCTGGCCCCCACGGTGGCGGCGGAGACAAGCACCAGGGCAGCGAGTCAGGCAGCCAGGGCGGGCCTCAGCAGTGCAGGCGTACATGCCAGCAGGCACAGCCAGCACCATAGCACAGACGATGACCACAATATGGATGAGCTTCTCACGCTGTTCCAGCTGGCTGATGTCGCTGCCCGTGACAAAGACAACGCACTGGCCCTTGCGTGGTGCCTGGTTGCGCACTGCCACACAGACCTCATACTTGGTGGCAGGCAGCAGATCAGTTACTGAGTAGGTGTTGACACCAGGACCGATGTAGATGGCATCCTTCTGAGCGGCATCGTAACGGCCCACCAGGAGGGTATACCAGGTCTCCCCTGGCTCTGCTGCTGCCACTGCAAACCACTCCAGAGTGATGCCGTAGACTGTCTGCTTGGCAATGCGCACTTCTACATGGGCACCAGCTTCAGCAGGAGCAATGGGGGCCCAGTCTGGGGAGGTTGTGGATGCCCACGGAGCCTCTACATGGAGGGTGATGGTCGCTGAGGTGTTGCCTAAAAAGTTGGCAGCCGTGCAGGTGTAGTTGCCAGCATCTGCTGGCCGTGCCGCTGGGATCAGGAGTTCTGAGCGAATGGTCTCCTCACTGATGGGCTCAGTGGACACTGTGGGCAGAAGGGAACTGTGTCAGTAGGTGGAGTCACCTCTTGCCCATACAGACAGGGAGCCACCATGCCCTTGGGGCAGCCCCAAGACCACTCCAATGTGGGATGGGGGCCAGGAGGTCAGACGCTGCTCTGCCCAAGGAAGGACAGAAAGAAACATAGGAGTGCACCAAACCCCATAGAGAAAATCGCTGAGTTGTTATCTGGGCCAAAAGGCGATAAATAAACAAGGACACTCAAGCACAGGAGATAGGGAGTGTGTCCAACGCCCATCCCATTATGGACTGCTGAGGATGCTGTTACTGGCAGAGGCGAAGCTGCTCATGTGTCTCTACCATCAGTATGCTCATGTTTGAGCAAACCAGGGAGAGCCACTGAGATGCAGGAGATACTGCTACAATTTCAGGCACATGCTCCATCCTCTCAGGTTTTAATGTGGAATAGTGTTAGTTGAAAGAGACACGGGACAAAAAGAGACTTGTGGAGCTAGGAAGTGTTTGGGTGCAAGTGAGAAGCTACTTTAAAAACAATATGAAAATCTTTTATCTACCCAAAAAAAAGGGACACCTGACCCTAGTTGGGAAATGCCTGTAAGTAACTATTTCAGCTTGTGCCTGTGGAAAGATGCACAGATGCTGCTACAATGTTGCAATTAAAGCAAATGTCAGCCCAGGATTAGCGGCTAATGCTCTCTTATTCAGCTAAATGGCTTATTAGAAACACATATAACCTGTGTGGTGCCCATATGAATGATTAGTTTACCTGATGAAAATAGCACCTTGTTCTATTGAAAGCTCTTAGTAAAAATACATGTGAGGGAGGGCATGTAAGAGCCAAGCTGGATGGAGAGGAAGAGGAAAAGGCTTCATACTATGAAGCCTTCAATAGCAAATAGAAATAAGCAAGGCTTATGTTGAATAGCAACCTCTGTTTAGGTTGTGGAACATGAATGGACACAGGCAATAGGGCTGTGTATGACAATGGTATAGAAAGAAGCAGGTGTTTGTGTACATCTACAAACACACATGTACCTACAAATATCATTATATAATGGGTACTTGTATGTGTGCTGTATGAGATACATACATATACATATTAAGTATTTATTCCATATATATAACTAATGTATTATTAATAGTTCTTATATCATGTGTCACAATCAAAGAGCTAATACTTAAAATCAACACATAACTGTGCAAAAATGCTCATTTTTGTCTTTTACTTATATCCTGCATGAAGCAGCTCTTCTGGTGCCATTCAGAGGTTCTTAGACACATAGGATAATTAAGATTATTTGGACTACTACCAGAACAATAACTGCAATACTCTAAAGGGTCTTAGAGCTGATGTAGTGACTGTGATGGCCTGAAGAATTTCATAAGTAGAATAGGCAAAACATACAGAGGGAGGGGGGGGAAGAAGAAGATAAAGCTCTGCTTACCATTAAATGCCCTTAAAAGTTTGAGTGCATAGGTCCACCAGACAGATGGGGAAGGGCTGGCTTCCACAAAGCAGGTCAGGGTGACATTCAGCCCCACTGGAACCGTCAGGTTGGTGTCAAGGGCTGAGGTCAGGGGCTTCATGCAGCTGTTGAGCTCTACTTCATGGAAAAACTTCCCTGCCCTGAATTTTGGACTTGAACAAGTTAAATAGGAATTCATCAGAATAATAGGTGGGCCAACTGACTTGATAAACTGGACAAATCCCCGCAGGCGACAGTCACAAATCCAGGGGTTGTCATGAAGGGCCAGGACAGCATTGGAAATCGCTTCTATCTGTCCCTCTGCCCTCAGACTTCTCTGATAGACAGGCCAGCTATAGAAGACATCCTTGGATATAACGGTAAGCTGATTTGAGGATAGGTCTAAATAGGTCAGGTTGGGCAGATAACGGAGTGCATGTTCTGGAAGGACATCCAACCGGTTGTGCTTCAGGTCCAGGATTTTCAAAGCTGGGGTGTCTTGAAATGCTGTCCATGGCACTGAGCTTAATTTGTTCCCTTGCAAGCGCAGCTCCTTCAGAGATGGTAGATACTCCAGGCTCTTGATGTGCATGACCGTGATGTTGTTAAAATTGAGCCAGAGATACTCCAAGGCACTAACATTCTCAAAAGACCCACGAGGTAATTCTGTTAGGTGGGAATTTTCTATTCTAATTTTCCGGATGTCCTGAGGGATGTTTGAAGGGATCTGCCTCAGCAGTGCAGACATACAGAGCAAACTCCTAAGGAAGAAACCAGAAAATTCTCCGTGTCCCACACCATGTTCATCAGTGACAAACCAGTTCCCTATACACATCTACAAAGCACTTGAATTATAAGTCATGGTATACAGGCATGAATAAGCCATAAAACTTTCCTTCCCTGTGCATTATACCCATTTCCTGACAAATAAAGTCATTAAAATGGCTACATATGCAACTACATATCTCAGGGAAATAAGAGGAATGTCCTTTTATCCTCAAGCTAGTACTGTTCAAGTATTAGAGAAGGCATACCATGCAGACATCTGTTTGGCTTTGGTGCTCACATCACCGACAAATACATATCAGGATGCTCCAAGCTGCTTTGCTGGTGCTGTGACTAGGATAACAAGTGGTCTTACCTTCCAAAGCTGTCTTGAGAACAAGAGCATCCTATGACACAAGATGAAACAGATGGGTTTATCTTGTAGAAGACCAGAAGAAGAAGGAAAATATGACAAATGGGGTCCATATTCTCCTTTAAGGAAGCACTGTGCAGGGTTTGCACCAAACATGCCAAGAGCCTCCAAGAAGCAAATCTTATTAGCTGTAATCTTCCCTGACGCAGAAATAAATCCTACTGGGGACCCGACCCTAAAGAAGACATGTAGCACTGTTCATTGCCTGTGTGAAAAACACTTTAAAAATCGCCCCAAGACCACTCTTGGCATTTATTCTTTAGCTACAGGGATTCTGACAGACATGTTTATTTGGTTGATAATACAACAATAGAATCATCAGTTAACCAGACCTATTTACCTTTTTTTTCCTACCACCACCACCACCACCCCCCCCGCCCCGCAAGGGCTCCGTCTCAGTCTCCTATATTTTAATGGCATTTATCAAGAAAGAAAATCACAGTAAGGACAAGATTTCACAGTTATAATATATCACTGTGTAGTGCAGGACTGCACACTGCATCAGGACCCTGCCCCAGTTATTCTAGTGCACATGGTGAGCACGAAACATGCTTCTGTAACAGAGCAACAAAGTTCTGGAGCAAAAGTATGGCACTCTTTTGCCTCTGAAACAACTCTTTTTCTTCCCATCACTATCTCCATTCTTACACATTGGTAGTGAAAACAGCAACACAGCTGTGGTTAATCTGTGAGCATCTGTGTGAAGAGAGTATCTTGGAAGTTTATTGTACAAACTCAAAATTTCAGCACCATTCTCTGGCTTCTGACATGTGATTTGCTTTAGGTCACCTTGAAATACTCTGGCTGAATAATTCTATGGAAGGGACTTGGAGTTACAAAACTCTTTTTTAAATTTTTTTAATTATTTAAAATAGTAGGTTTTGATTATTATTTCCAATCAATGCTGCGTTCTCCTGGGGCCATCTAGTGTGTACGGGCTTCATTACAGCCCACAGAAGGCAGCGTGCCACCGGAAAAGGGCTTAACCTTTCTGCCGGGATGTGTGAAGTTGGGTCACAGATCAAGATTAGCCTGAACCTACTTAACCTCTAACCTAAGAGACCAGGATAGAAAAGTATTTATAGTGTGATGGTTTAGATCTATACATGTCTGTGGGGGCGTGTGCAATAGCACAGGGGCTTTAAGGCTACAGAAGGCATAGGATTGATTCTGCAGCTTTTAAATGAACACAGGCGCTTTGATTTCAAGGCAAATCACCAAAATGAACTGGTGGGGAAATTGCTGGGGACTGCTGCAGCATATACAAGCAGCAGACTGTGAGTAGAGGGTCTGTTGGTTTGCAGCTGCTCTCTGTGGCCAGCATCTAACCATGAGTAGATGGGATTTATTTCTTTATTTTTAAACTGAAATGCTCCTTATTTGTCCACGGTGCAGTGCGTGGCACTTCAGCAGCTGCCCTACATTTTAACATCAGTTAGCCTCGAGTGAAGAAGGAAGGCTTGCTAGCCTATAGCTATAAATGTGTGGTGACTGAGTGGTGGCCACTGAGTACATTTCCTGCTGGAGCTGTTGTTGTTGCAGTGACAGCCGCACCAGTACAGGCACAGTGAGGTGAGACAGGCACTCCTTATGCACTTTCTGTGTAGCTTAAGCAGCAAACGGGACACCCATCAGTGGGCTGGCTGGCTCAGCTGGGAGTGCTGCAGGAGCAACAGTGGCAGCTGCAATGGGAGGGTGTGCCCTTCTCAGTCATCCATCACTCACTGAAGTGGAGGGTCTCAGGGATCCCTTATCTACCCTGCATGGACATGGGGCTGTGGGGAGTCAAATGTCACACTTGCCAGTGCCTTTGCCCTCTTTTGCAGTCTGCCCTGGAATTATTCCTTAATAAAACAATTATATTATTATTTTCTAATTATTATAATTTTATAATTTTGCATTATATATAATTAGGAATAACAGGAGTAAACTACATCCACTGTAGTTAGTTGGTTAGAAAATAGCTGAGTCAGGACAAAACCTGGAAGTTGCCTGTGTCTGAGCTGCAGGGTCTGAGAGGAAAGCTTGCAGCAGAGACAGAGGAAAGCTGATGGCTTGACCGCGTTCAGTGTTAGAGGTGATGGGACACCTTCCTGTAATGGGATAAATGGCTGAAATCTACCCAGGTCATTAGCTTGTCCAGTCACACTGCCTAGGTAGTCACAAAGCAAAGGTGTTGCCCATCAGTGTATGAAGTTCATGAGTGAAATGTGATGGAAAACTATCCATTTTGTGAGCTGCACGTGTGCCCCCAGTGAAGCTGCTTGTTTGGGATGATTTGGTTGTCTCCAGCAGGAAGAATTCCAGCAGGAGGACTTCACTGCCTTTAAGGCCCAACCTTACAGAAACTTTGCTCACAGGGAAGGCATCTCCTCTGCCACCTTCATATCCCCCATCTATGGTCCTCAAGGAAGATCTTCACATATGTGGCAGATAAATCACATCCTCAGAAAAAAAGTCTTTCATGAAAAGTGTTATTCATTAATAGTTCTATATAGATAGTAAAAACTGCTGGTGACTTTCCCCTCCACATACATCTCTGGGCAACGTACAGGTGCATGATGACCAGTGTCCTGGGATGGCACAAGTGAAATTTCATCCAGGATTCTCTGTTATAAATACATTAATTTAAATAAATAAATTGATTAAAAGAAGGAAAAAAAAAAACCAAAACAGAATTACAGTTGCTTTCTTTCTCCTACACAAACTTTCCTCACAGTCTTACCTATCCTGTGCAAGGCTGAAAAATGGCCTTTCAAAGAGTGGTGTCAGTCAGTGCCACAGGTCAATGCCCTGGAAGTTTTCTGACTGATGTTTACAGGCTACTTGAGAAACCAATTCTCTAAATAGCAACAAAACCAATTCTGAGTATTAACCTGAGAAACTAGTGGTGAATTACTTATCAAAAGCAGATTAAGTAGTAGGTAGGGAGTCCACCAAAAGGAAAGGGTAGAGAGAGAGGGGAGGGGAGGAAAAAAAAAAAAAAAAAGGTAAAAAATATCCCACAAATATTGTTGTCCATAGCAGGTTTGTTTATGATCCCTACTGGAGTAGGATTTTGTTGCCTTTTTTATTCAACCTAGTTTATGTCTGCCTGTAAATTTAGTGGTCAATTTTGTGACAGCAGACATCCACTTAGTTCAGCTGGTCTTTAATGTCATGTGGCATCCTGATCAAAGCCAAATGCAGAACATGTTGTCTAAAACCCAATCTGTCAAAATAAATCTCCATAGAGACATTATCTACTAATCTATGGGAAGTGGAGTTTAAGAGACTGCAGTGATTGCCAAAGCAAATGCCGAAAGGATGCCCATTGCATGCTCCCAGTAATGGTGTGGTACTTGAATTCCACCTTGAAGCAACAGGCACACACAGGTCTGTAAGAAATCAAGCCCAGACAGATGTTTCACAATTACAGTCCCTCTGCCAGGGCTATCAGAATCCCTTCTGGGGAGCACATAAGGGGTGAAGATTGCAGTTGGATATTTCAGCTATGGTGCATGTAACATCAAATGTACAGGCTTGAAAAAGCAGGTTATAAAACCAGGAAAGTGACCTGAAAAGAGGTCATTAAGACTCTTCTTATACAAGCCCTCCATAACAACAGCAGCTGTACAAACTTGCTGGTCTTTCCCCAGTTTTTTTAAATATCCCAGTGCTCCTGGCAGGGTCCTCTAGAGCACCACAGCTCCAGACCCATAGCAGTGAATCTGACAAAGAGCTGGACAAAGGGAAACAGCCAACCCCTTTCACCCTCCAGAAAAAAGGAAAGGCTTCGTCTCTCACTCAGTGCATCACGGGGCAGGAGAAGAGTCCATCTCCCATGCAGAAACTACATGCCAAGGGCCAACACATTCCTGTGGGACATGACTGGGGTCACAGCATCCCCACATCACCACCAGCAGCCCTTGGCTCTTAGGTGCTGCTCCAAGGCTTACTGCTGCCTCTGAGAAGGTCCTAGTCTTTCTCTCTGAGGTGTATACACATTTCAACTCAGTTTGAACCTTTGATGACAATTGCTAGGTTCTTTTCTCTTAATTTGATCAACATAAAAGTAAAATTGTTGACAATTCTTCCATACTCTTTTGGGCTATAGTTTGCATCTTCTGTTCATGGACTTTAGAGCTAGCAAAATTCCCACTAAGCCACAGTACTGTAGCACTTAATACATCCTGAAACTTTTCAGACATTCCTGGAACACTCCTACCATTGAGGGACTTTGAAATCATTCCAGTGATAAATCTAAAGGGTAAAAAGTTTCTGAAGAACCTGACATTAAAGTCATTCTTCAATATCCATTCACTGTTTTTCATTGTATAGTCCTTCTTGACATGTTTGAATTCTTCTCTCTCTTTTTGTTTTTTAATATACACACATACATTTTTATATATGCACATGCACACTTTTGTATCCTACAGTTTTGTAATCAAAGACCTTTTAGTATATTCTATCTGGCCACATAGAGGTAAATGTGAAAGTGACCACACTTAACACAGTTACATCCTTCCAGCATGCTTAAATCATAGCGGAAATAAGATTTTTGTCAGCCTGAACATTATTTTGCATTTGTGTAATTTATATACATATATGGCATTTTAAAATATTTCCTGAGACTTTATAATTGAGAGCAAATATTAGCCTCAGTCTGTATCTACTTACCAGATAATCTGGACACTTTTAAAGATGTTTGGAGATTGTATTTCAAAGCCTCAACATGTGTTTTATTACATTCCTTTTTGCACTGCAGCTACTTGCAGTACTCCTTTTTAATCAACTTGGGCATAATATTTCACTTATATTCTGCTCAGTTTCCACAGTTTGATAGCTGCTTTTCTTTTTCTTAAAAATCCTTTTCAGAAAAAGAAATAACAATTTTTCAGTACAGTTCAGAATTATTTGTATTCATTTTTAACATGATTAGTCTCTTCTTTAAACCTTATCCATAACTTTTTATTTTATACTACTCTGATTTCCAAAATAAGTATTGAAAGGTACTGTAGAAGGAGGAGCTTGCCTTTTTATCAGACGAAGTGCCTACTGAGGAGCAGCTCACACTGTTATCTGAAGTACTCATCCCAAGCATCTGCTGCAAATCTCCTGCCTGATTCAGAAGGACTGTTACTTTATTCCAAAGTATTACTGAAGTGATCCAAGAGTCATTTAAGAAGATATTTTCAAATGGTTTAATAGTAAAAGTAGGGAACATTATACTCCAAGAAATTCCAACATATATCGCTTGACAGTGGAAATTATTTTAAATGGATCCAAAGTGCAACAAATTGGTGAAAACCCAACTCAAGTGTGACTCAAAGAGATTATTAACAGAAGAAAGATTTTCTAAGGGAAAAAAAGAAAAACCAAACAGCATCGAAAACCAGGAAAAAAAAACCAAAAAAAAACAAAACAAAAAAAACCCCAAACCAAACCTAAACCAAAAAAAAAAAAACAAAAACAGAGAACCAACACCAAAAACTCGACAACAAAACCCACTAGTATTCCAGTAATTCCAAAAGATATTTGAATGCTCTTTTTGGTTCTTGCAGCACATCTGTCCAGAGGCTGACTCGAACCAAGTAAGAAATTGTTTCAAGGAACAAATATTCTCCTTCTCTGAACTCTGTGCCAGCTCCATTCTCATGTCTTATGACAAGAGAGGGAAGCTTGCTTAACTAACCCTGCTGAAACTAGGTGCCTAACATCCCTTTGCTTGAAACAGCAGGAAAAAACAGAGAGGTATTTATATTTACATGCCTCATACCACTGAAAATCTGATCCCAAGACTCAAAGTCACATTCAGCAGAAAATCAGTTTATTTAATGGTTTGAAATTTCAACCACAGATTAGCAAGTATAGCATTTCTCTTCTGTCCAGCATCAGATGACACAGAGGTTATACCAGTTTGCATCTACTGCCTGTATTGTGTGGATCGCTGGTGCAGAAGAGAGGCACGCTTGTTTTGGAGCTTGTTTTGTTTAGCTGATATGCTAAACTGTGATGCCTCACCTATAAGACACTGAAAACAGCCATAAGAAACAGAAAAGAAAAACCTTATTTGATCTAGTTGGGATAGCTATTTATTCAATAGAGGCTGTAAAATTTATCATATCCATAAGGAATGCCACAGGATGACTTCTTCGTCTTTCCCTCCTCACAAGTACAGAACAACAGCACTGTTTGGTGCCTTTTCCACTGCCAACTCATAGCCCATGTGTTGGGCATGGCACCAATGAGCAGGTGAAAGCTGCTCCTCCCTGGGGCTGGATGTGGCAAATTACCCATCTTGTGCTTCCAGACAGCTAAAGGCAAATACCTCTTGTTTCCAGTCAGCTCCTGAAAACTGACTTACAGCAAAGTCCTCCTTGGGCAGCAGGTTCACTCTGTTCAGCATTGGAAAACTTGAAGACAACTGTGATTTTTCAGGGCTAGCTTATCCATCCAAGGTCATGTCAGGCTTATTTCTGTACAGCCTCATGATACTGCTGCAGATGCAGGCAGAAATCAGGCTCAATAATACAGTAATGCTTGCAATTCATCCCAAAGCTGCTATAGAAAGAGTATTTTTGTATTACCTTGGAAAGAGACTCTATAAAGTATCCTATGAAATGCAACTGTATAAATAATAGACCTATTACACACTATGTATTTAATCAATTAATTTGTGGTATTAAAACGCATCATTTTGAAAAATAAGATTTGGGAACCTAAAAATCTATGCAGTCCAGTGATAGAAGTAACATGCATTATTTCATACAAGGATTAACAAATTCTCCCAATACAGAAGTTCTTCACCATTAATATAAGGAACACAGAGAGTCCTATCAGAAACTATGGTAATGNAACACTTCCATGTCCTTCCTAACTGTAACTAATTGTTACTCACATTTATGCTAAGATCAAACTACTTGCTTTTTTCCATAAAGTCAAGTAATCTGGAACCTTTCTGTACAAGGAGAACTTGCAAGAATCCATACAAGGCTCAGTTTTAACCAGCGAAATTTGCTAGCACACCTCCAGAATGTGAGCAGAGATCCTTCCAACAAATTTACAAATACATTTCAAAACACTTCAGCAAGCATTACCAGTTATCATTCCAACTTAGCTGGATCCCTTCCGTTCAACATTTGGCAGAACATTTTTTTTTTCATTAATAGTATTAATTACAAAATAAAAAACTTTATATACAGTATTACTACATGAAGGACTGGAGTGGAAAATTACACAGCTGGGAAGTGCTTTGTGATAAGAAAATTCCAGTGGAGCTGCAGGACTTAACTGATTAGCTTGCCCTGGCTGTGAAAGTACATTTAGATGAATATTAGGTGATTTTAAAAGGGTTCTTAAACTTGTAAAACATTGGGAATTCAAAAGACTGCACTGAGCCTCTGCCACTGTTGATGCCACATTGGAAGTATGGCTAGTGTGTGCCTGGCCAGTGGTCATCATATACACCAGCTCTGCACATAGCAAAGTGTTATCAGGAACAAATCACTAGTGCCTGGCTGAGCAGCTTGGTCTTCACCACTAGTTTTGTTCAGCAGCAATAACACTGGGAGATTTTTGCAGAACTGCCTAATGTAGGTTTTTCACTATGATGACAAAACATTACAATGGAGCACACTATTTTCATATCAGAATATTGCATGGGTTTAACTAGCATAGCTGATATAAAGCATACTATTAATTACAATAAAGCTAAAAAATGCCAGCTAGGACTGAAGACCCGTGCAATACTGGAATTGTTGTTCAAGAAGATCTTAAGAACACTGTTTAGGGCCAAATACGATCAGAAAATAGTCTACTGTGTTTTCTTAGGAGTGGATTGGAGTTTGTCTTTCGATTTCTATCTCCTTTACACATTTCTCTGAATTCAGAGCATAGAGCTGTTCTCATTTTGGACATACTAGAAAAGGGTTGTAGTATATCTGTGTTTAGTGATCTGCTAAGCATCAAGCTACACGTTTCATGTAAACATAGGGGGTGTAAAAGGTGAGACTCGATCGTTACCTTCAAAGATATTAAAGTAAAATTACTGAACACTCCTCTGTTTGTCAACCAAAAGAACATCAGAAGAGCTGAGAATAAAATACTTAGCAAATTGCAGAACAGGAACTAGACAACACCAACAGAGTGCACTCAGAAATGTTGCTTAATGTTCTCACACTCAGTGTGCATGCTTCATTTTATGAAAATTAAAGTGGTCCAGCAGAATGATCACAGAAGCTTTACATTGAGTTCAAAACAGCAAACCCCAAATGGGATGAAGCAACACGTTTCTGTAAAACTTGAGCACCATCTACCCTCTTGCATCCTCTCCCAGAACATGTCACAGTGACAGGGCTGGCCTTCAGTGCTGGAGCAGAGACTTGTATATACAGCCATGTGCTTTCCACCTAGCAAGCCGACAATGAGCCCAGTTACCATCAGCAAAAGTATTCATTTGGTTGCCCCTCTACCTTTGGTATTGCTTCTGAGTCCACACTAGATCTGGCAGACAGTAGCCTATTTGACTCATCAGGGGTATGCCTAGTCAAGTACTCTCCTTCCACACCTTTTGCCTTGGCAGCAGGAGACAGGCTTTCAAAGGTGACATAGGACTCCTGGATTTCCTTGGGTTTCCTCACAAAGCATTTTTTGCAACGTCTTTTCAGTGCTCCGCAGCAGACCACCAGTGTCAGAGGAACAGCAATGACACAGGCCACACTGATAACAACCACGTTGATGAGCTTCTGGGTCCCTCCTGCACTGGCAACTTCATCTGTGGAAAATATGATGCATTGCTCCTTCCTGGGGATCAACCCTTTCACGCAGACACATGCAATGTATTTGGTCTTTGGCAGCAGCCCGTAAATGGTGAGCTTTGTCTTCCCTGGCTCCACATTGATCCGCCGCATGTCTCTCTCTCCAAAGACGGCATAAAGGACACTGAAGACTGTCGTGTTCTTTGCCAGAGGGGCCTTCCAGGCCAAGGTGATACTCTGATCAGTGTCTCCTATCACCCTGACGGACCTCACCATTCGCTCTGGCTCCTGCTGACCAGTAGGTGGGCTCACCAGCAGGTTTCTGGGGTTGCTATCTTGTGCTGCATCTGGGAGGAGAGGGCCTTCTCCAGTGCCCACTCCACTCCTCAGTGTAGGCACGGTGGAGGTGGTGATAACATACCTTGCCACTAGTTTGTCATTGTAGGCAGCTGCTTCCATCCCAGTTGCCTTCCCATTCCATGCACCTTTAGCATTAGAGTTGGGGTCATCTGTGCTTTCTGAATCTGTGATGATGAGAGAGATGAATGCCTCTGTTGCCCCTAGAAAGTTCTTTGCTTTACAGATGTACTCTCCAGAGTCAAGATAAGAAACTACAGGCAGACCCAGAATAGACCAGCTCATGCCGTCACTGGAAATCTCTTGGTGAACTGCAAGGAAAGAAAAATGTAAGATAAATAGGCAATAGTCCATAGAATTAATAACATGCTTTGTAAAATATTAAGATTCGGTCAGCTAAATGCCTGCTTAATAAAATAGAACCACCATTTCCTTTGCCACTGAGAATATTTAAAAACCAAAGTAAACCCAGGGAAAAGACATAAACACCGTTTCAGATCTAATATATGTAGTGTATTTAATGCTATTTCCTTCAAACTGATACACAGTTTGAAAACAAAATTGGAATGGTTCTTCTATTAAAAAAAAAAAAGGAAAAAAAAATAAAACAGCTTAACAGATTTTATGTAGGTACAATGCAAGGAATAGGCAGTAACATGATCTATTTGAACATTAAACACAGTTCTCTGTATCACAGAAAATACCAGAAGTGGAGATTTTTCTTCTAGAAACCATATATGGACTAGTCTAGAGTATATGGGTAAAGCCACCTGAAAATAATATCCTTTTTACTGGTAAATTATTGCAGGTTTTTATATTGATCCAAACCAAGAAAGTCTGACCACATACCCCTGAACAATATATATACTGCCAAGTGTTGATTTCCCACTTGGCTTACCAGAAGGCTAAAATTAGGGAGCTTGCCTTTTTCCTGTTTGTGCAGAAATAAAATTTAAAAGAACATGTGGAATCACCATCAGAAGAGTAAAAGACCTTTTTCATTATTTAACCAGCCTCATTAAGATGAGCACATACTATTTATCTATCCTTTCCCATTGAAAGGTAAACCAGGGAGATGGCTGAAAAGCAAAGGTAAGATGGGATGAAAACTTCTCCCAAGCCCTCCTGGGGTCAGGATCCAGTCTTGGCAATCAGGGCACATTACAGTGACAGTGAAATACAATGGTAGTGGAAGTTAAGTTTTCAGTTTAATTATTTACTGAATGAATATATTAAAAAACATGCAGCTACTGGTCTTCCTTCAGCACTTCCCAGTACATACAGACTGTGGGCTCCCTCCTTTCTATTCAGAATGCCAACATTTCAAACAGTAACATTGCGGCATTGGCACAGAAGCTGTCATTTTTGGGAAATAATGTATAGTTTCAGCCAACTTGTTATTGAAAGGTGCTAAAATCTGATTCAATGGGGCACAAAATACATCATTCTCAGTTGTAGCTCAAAGTAAACTCAACAGACACTGTCACAAAATCATTCTTTGTTTTATTTTTCATTGTGGCTCTTTTCAAGTGTAGGAGGGATGTTCACAGCATGATGGGTAGACATTATCATTATGAGGAGCAGCTCTGCTACATCCTGCACATCATGCACAACAGAGCAATGACTTGTGCAGATCCCCAAAAGGGTATTTGTTCAAGTGGTTCTACTGCTGTGAAAGAAAAATGCTCTTTCCCCTGTTTCTGTGCACTACAGAGCTCTGTAACCCTTTGGAGATCAGATCCCATATTTAGCAATTTAGCTGCCAAGTTTAGACTTGCTATGAAAGTCAAGGCCAGACCTGGGATGCAGTAGCATTCAGGGCATATTGGAGGGATGAAGGTTCGGGAGCTAAAACTTCTAGGGCAAAAAGCCTAGGATGATTACCTTGAGTGCAGCAGTTTTCTCTCCTAAATTTCCCACGTAATAAAGGACCGATGGTGCAATTTAAGCTCAATCATTCTTGTGAATGGAAATGAAAACAAGATAGGTCACAAAAGTAGTGGCTGTTTAAAGTCTTCTCCCAAAGAAGAGTGAGCACAGAAGAGGGACCTGGTCACTGTCCTCTCATAGAGCATTTTCACAAGAGACCTTGTCATTCCATCAGAAAAGAACCATGGTGTTGTATTGTAATATAACATATCCTTCAGCAGTTTAGTGGGTTTGTTCTCAAAAGATCAGTAATGTTGCATGTTTACAACCCTTTCTTTTTTTTGAATCCCAGCTGAATTCACATCAGACATCTCTCTACCAGAAATATTTACTCACTGAATAACAGTGGCTCATCATTAGTCTCAAAGACTCATAAAATAATTCAGTGGGAATGATTATTTCAGTGACTGAATAACTGGATAACTAACAAAAACTCTCTAGTCTCTTGCTACAGCTGGACCTATTTAATTCCTTTAGCTCCCATAGATTTGCAGAAAACCCTTTCACTTGTCNCAAGGTCAGGTTGGACGAGGCCTTGAGTAACCTGTACTAGTGGGAGGTGTCCCTGCCTATGGCAGGGGGTTGGAACTAGATGATCCTTGAGGTCTCCTTCCAACCTTACCATTCTATGATTCTACCAACACAACTGTTATGAAACAAAGCACATGATAGTATACGATTATGTTATGATAATATAACATGTCAGTAATTTTATAGTGTCTGGAAAATCACAATGCAATAGTGAACTACATACAACAGTATTGTGAATTACAGTAAATCTTAATTTTGCACCACATTTGGGTTTTGATCCTTTTCAGTAGGAAGGATCTATTATCACAGAAGATTCTATTTGCTGCATACTCTGTAGAAAACAAAGGTGCAGGTCTCCCTCACTCATTCATGTGCACAAGAAAAGATCAAACCAAACCCACCTGTGCCATTTAGCTGAGCGCCATCAGCTCTTCTCCAGCTGAGCTCAGGGATGGGCACCCCCGTTGTTCCACATCTCAGTAGCACAGTGCTGCCCAGAATGGTCTTTACTTTGGCTACAGATGTATGTACCACAGGGCTTTGACACTTTCTTAGCTCCACTTGGCTGAAGAAGACTCCTGCAAGGCTACGGGGGGTGAAGCACTTCAGCCTGGGCTCAATGAATGCTATGTTAGGAGACTGAAAATTTAGGAAATGGACCATTTCATACAGACTGCAGTCACACACCCAAGGATTGTCTTGCAAACCTGTGAAAATAAATCAGAGCACTAAGTCACTCCAAAGGCAGCTTTTGTGGCTGCTACCTTTTTTTTTTTTTTTTCCCAAATTTTCAGCAGGACAAACTGTGATAGGCTCCTAATCTGCCCAGCAAGAACTGCATGTGCATATGCAGGGGTATGTGAATGGTGGCATGTGAGGGCTTGCTGATGAGTTAGTAGAAGGGAATAAATATGGCTCGCTAAAGTATGCCAAGGTCTAGAGCTGAAATGTTTTATAAGTTCAAAGCAGGATTATTCACATCATTAAGAGGGTGGTGCTCAATGGCTTGAATAATAGCAGCCTTCCAGTACCTGAAAGGGGCTGACAAGAAGGATGGAGAGAGACTGTTTACAAAGGCCTGTAGTGATAGGACAAGGGGCAATGGCTTCAAACTAGAGAAGAGCAGATTTAGATTGGATGTTAGGAACAGGTTCTTTACTATGAGCGTGGTGGAACACTGGAACAGATTGCCCAGGGAGATGGCTGTGGCCCCATCCCTGGAGATATTCAAAGTGAGGCTTGGCAGAGCTCCGGGCAACCTGCTCTAGTTGAGGATGCCCCTGCTGACTGCAGGTAGGTTGGACTAGATGACCTTCAGAGGTGGCTATTTATGTGCATAAAGAAGCGAAACTATAAATTATTATAAATGCATTTGATAGATGGGAAAACCAAGTAGCCATGGTTGGTTTGTTTCGAGGAATGTGTTTTTTCAGTATGAAGAGGCTATGGAGTCTCTTCCTTAGATAGACCAGGAAATTCTTCACACTGGATTTTATTAAAATATTAGCAGATTGTGATGCCAGCTGTCAGGCCTGCAACAGTTGTAGGTAATCCTGTTAGAGTTGTCTTCTAGCCTTGTTATTCTAATTTTTTTTTTTATTTTAGCAATCAGTTTTTTTTTTTCCCTGAAGTGTTTATTTACACCTGATAAGATGAAAGAACTCTTTTAAGGATTAAATTGAAGAATATACATGTTATGGTATATAAAATACACCAGAGGCATTAATAGGCAATGACTATATTAAGAACATACACTTAGGAAGAGGTATATTGAAGAATACACTCCTGTTTCGCAGTCCCAGAATGTTTCTCTTTTTTGTGCTACCCTAGTGTGAGCTCAATGAACTCGAATTCTGAAAAAATGAGACATTACTCTGTTGAAAATAGACCTGTGAAGATGGTGCTGAAAAGCAAAATTGGAACTAGCTCAATGCATATTCATGAACAGAAGCTGCTGCATTCCGATAAAATCTGTCTCTTCCTACCAACAAATACTAACATTTACCTGTCCTGTGGACATTCATATACTCTAATGACTTTAGCTAGAAGAACTGGCATTAGAGATATTTATACCACCTAACCCCAGGCACACATTTGAAGCCTAACCTAGGTGCATGGTGTCACAGTTCTTCTGTCTGCCATGGGAGTGAGCTTTGCTTCCTCCAAGAGTGCCTCACATGCTCTTTTTCATAGGCAGCCCAAGAATATAGCTTGGGCCAAGCAAGCACCTGCAAGTAAAAAGTACTAAACCTCTCTCATTTCCTGCCAGGAGGAAACAACAGCTGCCCACCCCACAGTACCCACTCTAGCTGGCCCCAACTATACTGCAGCAATAGTCACGTAAGCAGAAGCTTTCTAGCACTAACCACCTTTTGACACAAAGGGTGCACCACAAAGCTCCATGAGCATCAAGGGGTTGCTTAAATTTGCTAGAGTAAACAGAAACACAGGGTTGATCAAAACCAGTATGATCTCTCCATTATTTATCAACAGTCCTGGCTCACTGGAGAGGTCCCTGAAGCCTGGAAGCTGGCCAATGTGATGCCCATCCACAAGAAGGGCCAGAAAGAGAAACCAGGAAATTCCAGACCTGTCAGCCTGACCTCAGTGCCAGGCAAGGTTATGGAACAGGTCATCTTGAGTGCCATCACAAAGCATCTACAGGATGGCCAAGTGATCAGGCACAGCCAGCATGGATTTAGGGGGAGCAGGTCCTGCCTGACCACCCTGATCTCATTTTACAATCAGGTTACCCTCCTGGTGAATGAGGGGAAGGCTGTGGATGTAGTCTACCTGGACTNGTGGCCAGGAGAGCCAATGGCATCCTGGCCTGTATCAGCAACAGTGTGGCCAGCAGGACAAGGGAGGTTATTCTGCCCCTGTACTCAGCACTGTCAGACCACACCTTGAGTCCTGTGTCCAGTTCTGGGCCCCTCAATTTAAGAGAGATGTTGAGGTACTGGAATGTGTCCAGAGAAGGGCGACAAAGCTGGTGAGGGGCCTGGAGCACAGCCCTGTGAGGAGAAGCTGAGGGAGCTGGGGGTGTTTAGCCTGGAGAAGAGGAGGCTCAGGGGTGACCTCATTGCTGTCTACAACTACCCAAAAGGAGGTTGTAGCCAGGTGGGGGTTGGTCTCTTCTCTCAGGCTACCAGCAACAGAACAAGGGGACACAGTCTCAAGTTGTGCCAGGAGAGGTATAGGCTGGATATTAGGAGGAAGTTCTTCACAGAGAGAGTGATTGGCATTGGAATAGGCTGCCCAGGGAGGTGGTGGAGTCGCTGTCCCTGGAGGTGTTCAAGGAAAGACTGGATGAGGCACTTAGTGCCATGGTCTAGTTGATTAGATAGGGCTGGGTGACCTTGGAGTTCTCTTCCAACCTGGTTGATTCTGTGATTCTATGATCTAGACAGTGCCTTGTTGTGCTGCAAATGAAACAGGCAATCTCAAAACACGGGCTTTGGCTTAAAGAACTTGATACTACATCTAGCAAAACAAAATGACAAAACACCTGCTCCTCTCCTGATGCTGCTGAAACCTTAAACAACACTTACTAAGGACATCTGGAATGGTGGGAGTTTGAATCAATTTAAAGTCTTGTGTTTCTTTCCACTTTAATCTATTTTTTTAAACTTTACCCTCCTACATTTATCCAAAGGACAAAGAGCAGCAGGTATCTCCCAGAGTGAGAATAAACTTGCAGTGTCTTTGATGAGGTTATCAGCAAGTGCCTGAACTGACATCCACGGCTGTAGAGGCATTAGGTGGATACGCACATACACATAGATGAAACACTGTCAGCGGAGCTGGGTCGGCTCTTAGCAACTGAAGACAGCAGAGGGCAACAGCTGTAAACTCTTGTCAATTTGCTGTGGGTTTCAGCCAGTACACAATAGCTAAAAGATTGAGCAGTAATGCCCTGGACTAGTTAATGTGCTTGAAGCCTCATCTAGGGATACTGCAACTGAGAGGACTCAATCATCTGTAATATGCCTTCTGACACAAAGATGGACAATTGTTCCAAAGCCCAGAACTGCCACCAAAGAAATTGATTTGTCTAACATTATACCTCCCCTTGAAGGCAACACTATTTTGGTGGCTTTGGGGAGACTGAAGATAAACAAGACAAGATAAAGAGACAAACTGGCAGTCCTGACCCAGATTTTGTGCTCGGTGATGGCTTTATTACTCTTCACTTTGGAGATATTAAATAGCCATCTTTTCATCAAGTGCTGCTTAAAATAGATTGATTCCATAGTAACTGTTATTAGAAAAGAGTGCATAAATTATATGGAACTATAAGCATATTTGTATCCAAAAAATAGCAGTGTCAATAAATAAAAAGGACAAAAGTTGTCAGTTTTGTGCTACAAAAATTCAAGCAAGTGATGAAGTTTCTGGTGTGATAAGACAGAAGTGGAGAACCTGAGGTGTGTTTGTTAATATGCAAATGAATTTGCGTGTTTTATACGGGGTGTTGCATTGTACACAGCAGTGTACTTGTGGTGGTAACCATGGTGCCTCAAAATGCTACCATAAGAAGTGGAGCTTTTGACATTTGTGCCCCCTGCAAAATGACAAAGACTTTTCTTACCTAGGATGATCTTGGAGTTATCATTGGGGAAGTAAGGAACAGCTTGGAGGTTGGCCCAGGTGGCAATAAGAGCCTGAGGAAGCGTCATCAGTTTATTGCTAGAAAGGTCCAGGTATGTGATATTCTTGACATAACGAGCAGCATCTGGAGGGATTGAGGTAAGTTCATTGTTGTGCAAATCCAGAAGCCTTAGCTGTGGCATGTCAGCCAGGGTTTCCCAGGGGAATGATATTAAGTCGTTCCCATCGAGCCTCAGCTCCTGCAAGCGACGAAGGCCCTTGAAGGTGATTCCACTGAGGCTGGCAAGGGAGTTATAGGGCATCCAGAGGTACTCCAGGTTGTGGAGCGCATGGAAAGCCTCTCCTGGCACCCTGCGGATGGCTGTCTTTTCTATCCGGAGCTTGGTCGTATCTACAGGGATATTTACAGGAGTGAGGGTCATCTCTGGGTCATTGCACAACACTGTCCTGGTGGAGAAACACAGAGGGAGATGTGAATTTCTTGTGTTTCAAAAAGGTTTTGAAATAGATTTAATGCAAGATTTTTATCTACTTTTTTTCCACAAGATTTCTTTGCATCAATTCATAGTTGGTGCTGATCTCTGTATCATCACCACATGCATGTCAGCTTGCAGAAATGCACCTTTTGACTCCAGAGATTGCAATGTTGTGCTTGGAGCAGTGTAAGTCTGAGTCCAGCCCATACAGTGTTCCTGTTTTTTTTCTTTTTTATTATTTTAATGAGGTTGTAGAGTGCTTGTAATAGACAGGAGTGACAACAGTCATGCACAGCAGAGGATTCTAGTGCATGTTAAAATAAAAGCATCCACAAACTGAGTAGTAAAGAAGCTTTACTGATGTGGCAGAAAGCAATATAGATTAAATGTGGTACAGGATCTTTGGTTTGTGAGGTGAGGATAAGAAAGTCAGCTAACAATTCATTGGAAATACACTGCAGCAACCTCTGCTCTACTATGAAATAGACTGAGACAGGTGTACAGATGGCAGCATTCATGACACTGCAAGCTTGTACATTTGTGAGAGTGAAAGCAAGAAAATTAATTCTTTGAATAATACTGCACTAAAGGCAGATTTATGTGTCTTAATCATTCCTTCTCATTTCTAATCTCTAGAGATGAAATAATGAAAACCCTATGTTGTATTTTTACAGCCTTCATATAAAAAATGGTGACTGACTTTGCCAAGATATGGGAATATAGATAGCTGTGAGGAATGAAGGGAGACAAAACAGGTTTGTCAGAGTGCCCTTTAATTTGTATATCGGCAAGCAGAGAAAGGAAAGTTCTTAACAAAACACAAAGCAACACTTCAAAATGTAGCAGGTTGGATAAGCACGTCCCACTCCACTTGCTGAACAAGATACCAGAAAAAATGCAATGTTTTCATTCAAGTAACATTTTCTTATCACATTGCCTAGCCTGATAAACGAAATATTACAAAGCTTCCAAACCCAGATTGGTTTTGGCTGAAAGCAATTACTCCTCTACTATCCACAAAAATAAATAACTTTGGTGAACCGCTCCTGCAAGTTTCATGGAGTTAAATGTTATTTGAGCCTACAGTTAAATTGTTCATTTATAATCATAGCATAGCACATTACTTTCATCCTGCAGTTATATTATGCCATTAAATCCTGCCCATTCTCAGCTAAAAGCTGAGAATTTGAGAAACATGAAAATCTATCAAACAGGAAAAATCCAGAAATTCTTTTTTAATAATTGTTTGGGGGGTGGGGTGGGGGGTGATTTTGTTTGGGGTTTTTTTTCCATGTAGGCATAAGGAAAAACATTTGATGACAGAGACACCATGGCAGTAAAACAGTGTGCCTCTCATCATGTTCCTAAACTATATTATTGAGTTCTGAACATTTAACCTATGGGATAATCTCCTTCTACTGGTGAGAAATACAAATCATAATGCAGGGGGATTTTTTTTTTTAATTAAAAAAAATATATTATGCTCTTTAAAGGACTAATGCATATTTGCTTTCTTATGTGTCTCACCAAAACACTACGGCTTTTTCCAGTTGCTGAGGGAAAATTCCCCTCGGAACTGTGACATTTATGAAGCAATAACTGGCTCTCCTGCTACTGCACTCCAATTTAACAACTGCAGACTACTTTCCTGTGTCTCTACACTTCTTACTGGGAAAGTTTCTAGAATAAGAAAGTAGATCTATTTCATGGGGATCCAAAATATAGGAGACAGCCTTTCATTTCAGTACTGTGGTCTTGCCTAGAAAAAAATTCTTCGAAAGGGTTTTGCAAATATTGTGTTTCTATCATAAAACCCCTCTGATGTGAGCCACACTTTATAAAACTGTAGCCTGTATTTCAGTAAGTCAGACTATTACTTTGTGATTACCCTTCAGAAAGACCTTTTATTACAGTTCTCCAGAGAAAAGTCTGTACAATGGTGTTGCATTCCAAAACAGATGTCCTTCTCCTCTTGTTGTCATTTTAACTAAAATGTTCCAGTCTGAGAATTACCTTATTTTCTCAGTAATAATAATAGTATGCTTTCTTGGTTCATTCTCATCTAGAAGACTATTGCTTTCCTAAAATCTCCAACTGAAGGATTTTTTTAAGTAAATGGAATTGCAATTTTTTTGTACCACAACATAAACCAAATCTAGTTATACTTTAGAAACAAACCAGCAGAGCAGAATAAAGCCTTTTAAATCTAGCATTTTTAGCATAAAAGGTGAAAAAAAATGAAATGTTTAAATTTTATTCCCATTTTGCTCATGCACCAGTGGTAATTATGTCACTTCTGTTCTCGTAGAGATGCCCACACGCTTTCTCTGAAAGCAGCTTACTGAGTTTTCAGAAGATAATCCTCTGCAAATAAAGCTAGAGCCCAAAGCAACTAGAAAAATAATGGACATCAAGTCTGGACACAGTATTTTCTACTCCAAGCATCCTTACAGATGATAAGAAATAAAAGCCCCGACACCCAGAGAAAGAGCAGCAACCCCCCGGGGAGGTCTCAGCATACCTGGCTTTCGTCCCTTCGCTGAGGCTGTGGAAGGCGCAGCTGCACTGTGACGGGCACGAACCACCCGCCCGTGGCAACCCTCCGAGCGTTAAGCAGCAGAACAAACTCACCACGATCCACATGGCTACCTGTGCATGGGAAAGACACCTGGGCACTAGACAACGAGGAGGGTTTCACCTATTGTTTTATCCATTGACTGGTCACATCTTGTTAACTCCCTTTTGTTTTCAGCCACACTGTGATCTTCCAGCCCTCGCTGAGTCCATCAGATAAAAAAGGATAGGCAGGGATTAAGGATGGGGACTTGAGTTATTTTCATGAAGGTGCTTATTGCTTCCTGGAACCGTACTGACAGCATTTCTGAACTAGCTGAACAGCTAGTGATAAAGCACTAATCAGACACTACTCCAGAGACATTGTGGGAAAATATTTATTTTTCATTTCTGGAACTCAGGAAAGCCTCAGTACCCAGCAGTATTACAGCAGTATCCCAGGTACCTCATTCCAGCATAAAATATGAGTAATAATACTAAAAATCCTGGACCCTGTTAGATCAATAGGAACTCTGCCATCTACCTCTCCCAAAGAAATGTGAGTGTGGCTGACAGATGCAGAAACTACCCAGCATCCTATTTGCCTTTCAGCACTGGTCATTTCCCTTTATCTAAGGTCACAAAGATTTCTCTAAAGATTATGTTTTCTTGGATGTTAATTATAGTCATATTGATCAGAAAAAATGTGCCCATCATAGTCTTTTCTGTCAGTGTTTGAAGACACTGTGGCTCTTCTGCCCACCTCTTGCAGATAACTATCTAAATGCAGATTTTCCTAGGAGAGAACTACCACTCCACAACTTTTTAATAGCTTGATTGTATGTACAGCTGTCCTTCTGCAGAGATGCACAGGAGAANGCCGGCTGAGTTTTAGTCTGGGTCATTTTACAAAGTGGGGGGGGGTGGGGGGGTGTGGGGGGTAACTCCCAAACCATCACAATGTTGTGGATGTTACTGCTCAAAACTCTTGAATGTTTTTGCTCACATCTCAGATCCCCAGCAAAAGACTAGTCCAGGGTAGCTGTCAAGAAGGACATGTTGGAAAGTAAGCCTATCACGGGCAACTTGAGTCACCTTTTGCTGAAGCTGCTCTCCTTTCCTGGTGGCAGCAGAGGGATTTAAAGAAGCCCAGACCCCTAGTGAAGCTGGATGCAGAAGGCTCATGTCTCCACTGCTTCTCCAACTGCCCCTTGCTCTCCTGCCCAAGCTGAGGATTTGCCTGTGTGAGGGGAATCCCTGTGGAATAAATTGGCTGAAGTATGTCCAGCTCTTAATTTCACTTCCCAGCTCTCCTTTCAAACACTCCTCCCTCTTCTGGACCTGTTGATTTTGCTTTTCCTTTTGAATCTGCAATTGGAAGTTACCAGTCAGAATTGTAGCAGTAACATACCTATTACTGTGTACAAACTACCTGAAGGTTAATGAGTGTGTTAAAGCAACAATGTAAGGCATTGTTCCTGACAAAGACTGCTTACCAGGATGTCTGGCATACAGCAGTTTTCATGCAGAATTCATCCTGTGTTCTTCAGCAGAATGAAATTACACTGACAATTTTTCAATAATTCTGCATAATGAACTCTCAGAGTTTCAAGGTACTCTAGATGTGGTTTGGGGCTAACTATTAAACAGGCATTTTACGGTCCCATAGCTTTCACATAAGCTTGTTTCAAAGGTAACTCAAATAATTAATTATGGCTTGTAGAAATCACTTACTGAGAGGAAGGCCCAAAGGGCTATTCTTCCCCATGATATTTTTACATTTATTGTTGTTTGAAGAGAAAATCAAGTATCTCATTATTTATTTCTGAAGCAATGAGAACATGATTCAGTGTTGCTCATTAAATATCCATAGTTGTTCTCTCATCGGCTGCCATTAGGTCCCATTTCTAGATTTAATGATCAGTTCCTTAATGATCTCCAAGCTAAGACCAAGCTCATAATTTTTTTTAATGCACTTATTGGTCATCTTGCCTTGCTGCCCAAACTCTGCCTCAGCTCAATACTCACAGCATTGACTGAAACATCTCTTTTCTCACTAATGTTAAATTCTACTTGCCAAAGCAATTCAACNCAGATTTTCCTAGGAGAGAACTACCACTCCACAACTTTTTAATAGCTTGATTGTATGTACAGCTGTCCTTCTGCAGAGATGCACAGGAGAAACAAATGTATGAACTGCATAAAGCCAAGGAGAAAATATGAACAACCTAAACCAAAAGACACTTTGGAGTTTAGAAAAGATTTTCAAAACCAAATGAAAATTCACCACCATAGGCCATTCAACACGCAAAGCTTCCACCTGAGAGTGCTAAGAGACAGACATCATGTGAAAAGCTGCTTGTGCTGGTTTGAGCTAATTGGAATATTTTAATAGAGAAAATTATATTATAGGCTATGAAAAGGAAAACAATGGTGATGTCTACCTCACTCATAGGCTTGCTGTGATGTTTAAGAAAGAACCCAAAACAAAAGATAAGACAGTCGGGNGTGGGGGGTAACTCCCAAACCATCACAATGTTGTGGATGTTACTGCTCAAAACTCTTGAATGTTTTTGCTCACATCTCAGATCCCCAGCAAAAGACTAGTCCAGGGTAGCTGTCAAGAAGGACATGTTGGAAAGTAAGCCTATCACGGGCAACTTGAGTCACCTTTTGCTGAAGCTGCTCTCCTTTCCTGGTGGCAGCAGAGGGATTTAAAGAAGCCCAGACCCCTAGTGAAGCTGGATGCAGAAGGCTCATGTCTCCACTGCTTCTCCAACTGCCCCTTGCTCTCCTGCCCAAGCTGAGGATTTGCCTGTGTGAGGGGAATCCCTGTGGAATAAATTGGCTGAAGTATGTCCAGCTCTTAATTTCACTTCCCAGCTCTCCTTTCAAACACTCCTCCCTCTTCTGGACCTGTTGATTTTGCTTTTCCTTTTGAATCTGCAATTGGAAGTTACCAGTCAGAATTGTAGCAGTAACATACCTATTACTGTGTACAAACTACCTGAAGGTTAATGAGTGTGTTAAAGCAACAATGTAAGGCATTGTTCCTGACAAAGACTGCTTACCAGGATGTCTGGCATACAGCAGTTTTCATGCAGAATTCATCCTGTGTTCTTCAGCAGAATGAAATTACACTGACAATTTTTCAATAATTCTGCATAATGAACTCTCAGAGTTTCAAGGTACTCTAGATGTGGTTTGGGGCTAACTATTAAACAGGCATTTTACGGTCCCATAGCTTTCACATAAGCTTGTTTCAAAGGTAACTCAAATAATTAATTATGGCTTGTAGAAATCACTTACTGAGAGGAAGGCCCAAAGGGCTATTCTTCCCCATGATATTTTTACATTTATTGTTGTTTGAAGAGAAAATCAAGTATCTCATTATTTATTTCTGAAGCAATGAGAACATGATTCAGTGTTGCTCATTAAATATCCATAGTTGTTCTCTCATCGGCTGCCATTAGGTCCCATTTCTAGATTTAATGATCAGTTCCTTAATGATCTCCAAGCTAAGACCAAGCTCATAATTTTTTTTAATGCACTTATTGGTCATCTTGCCTTGCTGCCCAAACTCTGCCTCAGCTCAATACTCACAGCATTGACTGAAACATCTCTTTTCTCACTAATGTTAAATTCTACTTGCCAAAGCAATTCAACATAATTAACCTCTTGCCTCTACTTTTTTTCAATCCATCTGATAAAGTGGTTTCCCTCTATTGGAGTTCTTATCATATAGTTGCTGGCTACTTTATGTAAGATTTGCTTTCATGAAGCTCAATTTTGCTTCACAAATGAAACATCTAAATTACAACTAAATGCTGGGAGCTATAGACGTAAACTCTAATTTATAAAACCCCCCAGCAATCAACATAGCTTGCCTTAGCAGTTGCTAATGCTATGTACTCTGTCAAGAAAGTTGCTATTTAGTTAACATGATAGACTCACCTCTGAAGAAAGACGTGGTGGTGGGTTGAGAGATTAATAAAACAAGATAAAGAAAGAGTGGTAACATTAACATGTTTCTGTTCTTGGAGTGTATCCACAAGTGTATCAGAGACGTAAGGAAAAGCGAGGGAAAAGGACCAATCAAGTCATAACCCAGTACTAGTTTATCTACACTTACATGTTTGAAGTTTTCCTCACCATTGGCTGTATACTCTTATAATTCTTCATTGGTACATCACCACAAAATTATGCAAATGATGAGTTAAGTGTCAAGATACACACCCATGTTAGGCTTGATCCGAATGGCCAAGAGAATGGAACTGGCCACGTCATGAGGAAACATGGGTTGGGGCAATCCCAAGCACAAATACAGGCTAGGTGAGAGGTGGTTTGAGGAGTGGTCCCAGGGAGAAGGACTCGGGGGTGTCAGTTGATGATAAACTCAGCATGATCGCTTGCAGCCCAGAAGGGCAACCATGTCCTGGGCTGCATCAAAAGTGTGACCAGCAGGATGAGGGAGGTGATTCTGCCTCTCTGCTCTGCTCTCATGAGACCCTGCCTGGTGTACTGCGTCTCATTCTGGTGACACGTAATAAGACACGTAATAAGAAGGACACGGATTTGCTGGAGCAGGTCCAGAGGAGGGCCACAAAGATGACCAGAGGGCTGAAGCACTTCCACTGCTGCTAGAGTTGGGACTGTTCAGGCTGAAGAAAAGGTGGCTCTGGGGAGACCTTATAGCAGCCTTCCAGTATCTGAAAGGGGCCTACAAGAAAGCTGGAAAGGGACCTTGTAGTGATAGGACAAGGGGGAATGAATTAAAGCTTGAGGAGGATAGATTTAGACTGGATATTAGGAAGAAATTCTCTATAGTGAGGATGGTGAGACACTGGAACAGGTTTCCTAGGAAAGTCATAGATGACTCCTCCCTGGAGGTGTTCAAGGTCAGGCTGGATGGGGCCTTGTGTGACCTGGTATAGTTGAAGGTGTCCATGCCCATGGCAGGATGGTTGGAACTAGAGGATCTTCAAGGTCACTTCCAACCTAAACCACTCTGTGAATCTATGTAACAGAAAGGAGGAGGCAGAAGAGAGAGAATCAGTAAAACAAAGACACTGAAACAAGACGCCACACTAATAACATAGGGGCAAAGGCCAGTACTTGCACTTCAGGGGACACATGGCAGGAACTGCAAGCACCTGCAAGGCAGCACCAGTGAGTGGGCTGCAAGAAGATGATGCTTCTAGTCACATTCAGTGAGATGGAAAATATAAAACTGGAAGCAAAACATGTATACTGTGTTCAGAAGACCTGTATTCACTTTTACACACAGTTCTGGTGTGTCCTGAAGCATTTGTTTGCGCAACAGCTTTCTAGATCTTCGTGGTATTTTTAAGGTTTTAGCATACTACTTCCTCCCAAATAATGAAGAGTCATGCACACAGTATGCTACTTAATTTAAAATTAACAGTCATTAGTTAATTTCCTTGCAAGTGCAGGTGATATTCATATGAAACTTTTTCAAATCAAGTACTAAAGATGTAGTAAAAACACTGCAATCATGACCTGTCAATTCCACTCTTCATGATTCAATTCCACTCTGTAATGAAACTACTGGGAGCTAGGTCTTTCACTTTCCTGGGAGCTCTAAATTATGAAAATAATGCTCCTTGCAGCTTACTTAGGAATCAAACAGTTTCTTCTCGGCATGATGCCAAAAACAGCAGCTGGAAAAAAACACACACACACATACTGTCAAGCAAAGCTCAGCATATGGCAATCTTTCCTAAGTGGAGTATAATTTTTTTTTCTTTATTAAGATTGTCAATTGCTTGACATTGTAGTTCCTCTTTTGTCCCATAATAGACTTTTTCAACCTAGAAATGTTTTATAAGCAGGGTTTGTTCATGAGCTCAAAGGCAAAGCTTGGGTGACCAACTCAGCTGCTCCACTAAACCAATCATTTGTACTATGGCCATTAGAAAGAATTTTTTTACTTCTCCATATACATAGAGAAATATGCCATCAAGCGAATAAACCAACATATGTAAAAGCCATAAAACACTTTATTATCATTAATTTGTCTGAAAGGTTTGATTAGCAGGCAACACAGGTCAGACACTAAATCAGTTTCATTAGGTAAATGCATCTAGAAGAAGCTTCTGTCAGGGCACATCTTGTAAAGTGGAAAATCCTTCCCACTGATGCAAGTCAAGAGCACATTAATGCATTACGTCATTCTAAATTGGATCTTGAATTTAATGCTGATGAAGGCAGCTCCTCCAGATCTATAGGACTGAAGTCATTAACAGGTCTCTAGGCATGCTGAAGAATTAAAATTAACCAAAACAGGTTTTAGCAAGGAGCATCAGAAGTCAGTCAGTGCTATTTCTGTTGTGCCTGCACTTGCTTTGTTTGTTACAGCCAGCATAGAACATCAGGAGTGGATACAGACCTCTGACCCAAGGAGGAGGTAAATGCATACACTCCCCTTATGAACGCAGCATTTGACCCATTTCTGTACATGCAGCAGAAGCTGCTTCACAATGCTATCTCACAACCACCAATACTAAGTGAGGCAAAGTCTAGCAGAAGACAGATTTGTACACCAACCCACTTGATCTCTCCCTCTCTCCTACCTTTGGGCTTGTGCACCTAAGCTGGTATCATCACAACTGATGCAAATTTAAAGTGTTTGGTGTCCCAAAGCTTTTGTTCTCAGGACCTCCAGGTCCAAAAGAAGAATGATTCCCTTAGTAACCAGTAAGACAAATTTGTCCCTGGGATAGAGGAGGTGACACAAACTCTTGCCTCACTTTAAGAGAAGACTGGGGCAGACACCACTGCCATAGGTCTTCTGTTCTTCTCCAGAGGCCACAGGAGTACAAGTGAATGTCACTGGGGCTGAATGTACAAGACTCCAGAGCAAAATTCTCTAGAACAAACTCTGTAAACTCCTCTGGGAGTGGCAAAACAGCAGAAGACTATCCATCTCTTAAAAGCTCTCTGCAAACCTGTCTTTGAAGCTGTTAGTCTTCAGTATTAACAGGAGAGTGAACTTGTGTTCCTCACTAGGTGTATGTAGAAGCATCTTCCAGCTTCTAGAAGCTGGAAGATGCTTCTACATACAAACAATAAATGCACAGAAATTATGTATAATTCCATGTCTAATAGATGTTTTAATTACTACAAAACCATCCACCAACATAATGTAAAGAAAAAAAAAAAAAAAACCAAACCGACAACCTACCATAAAATTAAAAGAACACAACTAAATTGCACATAGCAAATCTTTCTGAGGATACTCATGTTTCTGACTAGTTATTTTACACACACAAAAAGGTGTTTAGAGTTCAAAGTAAGTATCACTCATACGTGCTACAATCATTTATTGGCTTTCTGCTATGACAGCTTTCTTGACATCACAGCTGGTAGTAGGGGCAGGAAGAAAAGGAGGAAAAGAGGCATTGCAACAAATTCTCATTGTCAGAACATATGGTTTACAAACTGCTTACTATTTCACACTTACACTGAAACAATGCTCAGGAGCTCTAGTGACATGTAGGCACTCCAAATTTTCTTATCAAAGACTGACACTTGTATCTCTAATGGAGCACATCAAAGAAAATATAATACAACTCAAGCATATCATTGACTTGTACCTAATTTTTTAAAAATATCTAGATTTATAGCATAAGTCATTATGTATTCATGATAAAATGATAACATTAATTATGAAAGATTAATACCTATACTCTGCTAGTCATGAGTTCTAAACTGATTTTTGATCAGAGGAGTAGCTAAAGGGGAATTTTTACAAGTCTTCTGAAGAAGGAAATCAAATTACACATTGAGTAAGACTGGGGAAGTATTCATGTACCTGTACACAACATTCAAACACCCAGTTACCAAAATGTACACCCAAAAGAGCATAAATGCAACATCTAGCAGCATCATTCTCACAGAAAAAAAAAAAAAAAAAAAAAAATCACTATTCTTCTCTGAGATACCGCAGCCACAAACCAGTCTACTGTAGTCCATGTTGATGACTCTACATGCATGTATTAGGTAATTATATTTGACATATATACTTTTTAAATGGGCTAAAGCCTTTTTAAAAATGTTTATATTCCTGACCTCTCTTCTCCATTGCATCTCCATTCCATAAAATCCAGTGAGGTTCCTACAGTTTAACAAAATCAGCTAACTTTGGGCTTAGCATCCTTAGCTACATGATAGAGAGGGTCAAATAGTAATACTGCTGACTGCAAGAACCTTTTCTGGTTTGGACCTTAATAGTATTAGTCTAAGCCCTGAAGAGTCACCTCTGCTTAGGAAACAATGCCTGTTTTATTTCGCTTTCTCAGGCATGAAAGAATTAAACTTCCAGCACTGTTTATCTGGCTTCTGAATGCAGATGAGGCATAATGTTTCACACAACAACCCTCCGCCCTATTTCCAGTCTGATAATCACCAGCTTTTCTATTCTGATTTACCTGCCACAGCCTCAAGATTTTGCAGGCCAAGTACATGTCCTTGTGTCAGTTTTAGTAAACCTCTTGGAAGCTGCGAGTCAAGTCTTACATACATGGACAATGAAAAATAGGGAAGAAATAAGAAAACAGAAGAAGGGAGAATAAGTAAGAATAAATAGAAAAGGAAATCTTTTGCCCTGGTTTATTATATTTTTCATAATGTTATTTTTCTGAGAGCAATAAAGTCCTCTTGATCTATTACCACCAGTGATGCAGCATGTGTATATGCATGTATGTGATACAGTCATAAGAGGAGAATTACGTGCCTATGTGACTATTTGTGAAATAAGAGAGAGGGAGTTTGGGAGTTTGCTGTTCAGAGCAGAAATTCAGAGCATGTTTCAAGCAGCCTCTCAACCCCTGCAACCATCCTACTCATCCACAGAAGGGCAAAAATGTCCTTTAGGACCTCTTGATTTGCTTTACAGCCCATCTTTTATTTGTTCAATCATTGAAGATAAATAATTTGCCTAGTTTTTATAACCTGTCCTTACCAAGATAAGAGTAAGAAAGAAACAGGAAGATGAGGGAAGCTTGTGATGATCAGAAGATTCTTCTAAGCACTTAGTTGCTATCCCATCTGCCCACAGACACCGTAATATTAAGCCCATGCAAACTCATTTTCACAGAAATTCAATGTACTTCAAAGGATGTTTGCTAGGGTAAAAGCAGTCTTACAGTCTCACTCAGACCAGAAGAAACTTGGGGAAGGATGGCATTCCAAGGGCAGCAGCAGGAGATAGCACTTGTGTTACAGTCTGCAAGAAAGGTATAACAAAATGAAATTTTGATGAGGGCTCTCCCTAAGGCATTCCCACAGAAGCAGTGTGTAAAATCTCTGGAAGATTCTGTCATCTGTGAAGAATTTTATCAATTATCATAATATCCAGTAAGTTTTTTCACCTATACATTGGAAAACAATACTAATCTGCTTTTTTTTTCTTGACAATGTACTCATCAGAGCCTGTATTTTAACCTCAAAAATTCTATGCATTTCTACCTTATTAAGTAAATTAATCCATTAAAGTTTTTAGATTACCATTTGCTTCCATGTCTCATGTAAAGTGCTTGGCAGGCTACTTCCTTTCACTGGTAGAACATGAGCAAAAAATTTGTTTCCTGGGCACTCTTTCTTATCCCAGTTTGGTGGCTTACCTGTAAGATACCTATCTGAAATACAGTTCATATATTTGTCTGTCTGAAAAGCAATTTCCTAATGAAGACTTCGACTTCATGGTGAGATTTTGCCTACGAAGTTTCTATTCAGGAACTGAAAGGGTTTATTCTGTGAAGAAAAAAACAACCAACCAACCAACCATTACCAGTATTAAAGTAACCAACAGCTGAATAAGAGAGCCTTGAACGTTTTGAAATGGCACATTATGAAAACTCCTCTCCTCCATTAGCCAGCTACAAAACAAACAATAATTCAGCAACATTCTCACATTAGAGATGACAACAAAAGCACAACTGAAAGCTTTGCCTTCATCATGATTAATTTCATTTTGTGAGATAATATAATGTAGTTTTTACAAGTCTCATTCCACTCTAATATAAAGGGCAACTCAGCTTGAAGGGATTATTTATTACACTGAGTTCAAAGGATTGGATAACAGAGGTGAGAACAATTAGGTAATCTTGATAAAACCAGTAATCTGTTTTATGGAAGAATAGGGGTAAGACCTGGTTAATTCACAAGTGTGGTTTATAATTAATTCTGATGTTTGTCCCTAATGTGCACTAAAAAGTGCACTTGGATAATACACGAGGCCTTGATACATATATTGTAAGTAATGTACATCTGGTCAGTATTCCACAGAAGTCTTCAGGAGAAGAAATAAGGGTGAAAATGAGAGGCACACGCAATGACTGTAGTTAACCTCAAGCTTCAAAAGGAGTAGAAAGCCCCAAATCATCTATATTCAGATACAAATTCAAGACTGCTCTTTGCTACAGCCACCTGAAAGGTAGGCATCAATCTGAAGTAGTCTCTGAGCTCTCTCAATAGTCAGTGAAGAGGAATAGGTGATGCCAGAAGATAATCCCGGAGTCCTGTCCTAAGACAAGTGATGCTTGGGAGCTGCCCATTCCCTCCAATAACAGTAGAGAAAGCCTAGATTAAACTAACTAGCACATCTGGGTTTTATATGGAAAAACTTAGAGGAATGCATCCCAGTGTAAATGCAGATCTTATACTGAAATCAAGGAAACCTATAGCAGAACTCAGACTTCAGTAATGTTTCTGTGAGAAGTATGAGCAGAAAGTTGGAGGAAATCCCTGCAGAGAGACAATGGTGGAAGACCGTTAAGACAAAGATATACAGTATTACAGTAATGGGGAAAATTAAGCATTTTTTGTCATATATGGCCCATAAATTAATTTATATACACAATCAGTAGCATAGATTCCTTGAGGAATGATTCAGAGAGGGTCTTGTTGCTTCTTTAGAGGAGCAATAGTAAACAGAAGGAAAGCTTGTCTGCAAATCAACTAAAACCCCTCTTGAAATTAGAATTTCTTTTGAGAACTGGGTACTGGTCTTTGAACTGTAATTCCTGGAAGAGTTATTATTCTGCATGCTGAGGGAAGGCCTCAACCCTGCAGAGAAAGTAAACAAACTATGTTAGGTATATCCTGTATTATGCAGGACTGCATTCTCCTTCAAAGTTCTGAAATATGGCACTATTCGACAGACTGAGTCGATAGCACGTTTCATTACACTGTGAATATATATATGATCTTAAAATTAGCAGGCTAACTGAAAACAAAGCATGTTATTTATAGGTGTCTAAAATGCATTTTGAGACACAGGTAACAGATCAGAGCAACAATTACACTTTTCTGATAATAATCGTGACTGGTATATCCAGCAATTACTAAACAGTCTAGGATGCAAATAATGTTCTAGTAACTTCACTGATTTTCTGCTCTGGGTAGATATGCAAAAGCTAATCAAATATGTATTCCATTTCCTATGAATTAAACTACCTGTCTCTAGAGGAGTAACTCAAACGAGCAGGAAGGGAAGGCAATGCTTCTCCACTCTACAGCAAGTTGCAACTTTCCAACGTCTTCTGTCAAACAGCTTGCACGGAACCACAGAATGTCAGGGGCTGGAAGGGACCTCAGAAGATCATCAAGTCCAACCCCTCTGTCAGAGCAGGATCACACAGGAATGCATCCAAATGGTTCTTGAATATCTCCAGAGAGGGAGACTCCACAACCCCCCTCGGCAGCCTGTTCCAGTGTTCTGTCACTCTCACAGTGAAAAAATTCCTCCTCATGTTTACCTGAGACTTTCTATGCCTCAGCTTCCACCCATTGCCCCTTGTCCTGTCATTGGGCATCACCGAGAAGAGCCTGGCTCCATCCTCCTGGCACTCACCCTTTACATATTTATAAACATTGATGAGGTCACCTCTCAGTCTCCTCCAAGCTAAAGAACCCCAGCTTCCTCAGTCTCCTTGTAAGAGAGATGTTCCATTCCCTTAATCATCTTCATGGCTCTGCACTGGACTCTCAAGCAGTTCTATGTCCCTATTGAACTGAGGGGCCCAGAACTGGACACATTACTCCAGATGCGGCCTCACCAGGGTAGAGGAGAGGGGCAGCTGCAGAGAAAATCATATTGAGGAGCATGTTAGACTGTCGGAACATTTGAGGAGAACAGGTACTACATGGCCACAGGCTCATCCAAAGGGCTGACATCATACTGCTTTGTGGGTTTGTCCCTCATCGTCCCTCCCACAATCAACACCAGGTGCCTGTTTACAGTCTGGGGCATGATCCCAATCACTGTTCCCAAATCAAAACAGGTTTGCACACCTGCAACTAGGTGGTCTCCAGACAATATGCTTTCTGTTTTCCTTTCCTTGATGAGAACTCTTTCCCATGAGGACCAAGATTACTAGCAATATCAAACTGAAGTCCTGTGTGGCAGCATTCCCAGCCTGCTTCTGCTGAAAAGCTGCAGTTTGTCATTTAAAGGTGTTTTTAAAAAGTCAAAGGCGATTTGGCTAAACCTGAATCAGAAGAAAGGATTAGGAAGGCAGAGGAATAATAATACATCAATTTAACAAAGTTCTTGCTGTGAATACAAAAATGTTGTCAGTAATCTTCATTGATTGCTTGCAGAAAATTCAGAGTGCATGAGTAGTCTGTTATCTTTGCACTGCACCTTTCCTTGTTGTGCTTGTACCAGTGCATATTTTACAAAGACTAATATGCTCCCACCAAATCCATACAGTCTTAGGAAATCCATGGGGACATTTGGCAACAACCCATCAGATCTTTTTTTTTGTGTTCCTTGCAAACAGATTAGTAAGCCATCAAGTATTCTTGAGTGAGAGAGAAAAATGGAATGGATGTTTTATTGATGCAGAGAGGAGATCAGTGAAAATTCAAAATATAAAGTTGCAAGATAATATCAGGTTGAGTGAAAGACATTTTCCTCTGAGTTTGGAAACAGCAAGTAGCTATTGAAAGAGTGCATTAAGTAGAAAGGGATCACTAAAAACTTTATAATTCAAGGAGTTAAGAGCTGACTTGGGCAAATATGTTATCAGTTTGCATGGTTTTAATTACTTCAAATGAATAAATGAAGTGAGGTTACGTCTTCCATAAAACAGGGGGAAGGAAAATGAAAGAAGTATCATTAGTAGATTCTATCAAACTCAATAATCCATTCCCTATTTGTATCTTCTCTTTGCTTGCAGAAAACCTTTTATAACCAACTGAATTTAGCAGTCATATTGGACCATAGATCATCCCATATTAGCCCAATGAACTATTAAAAAGTCAGTCTAATACATCATCAAAAGTAGAAATTGAGAGCCTGATGCATGAAGTTTCTTCTTATTGACACCAGCTGCACTTGAGTCAGACACTAAACCACCACTGTAAAGCTTGCTTGTGACTGGGTTGTGTTATTAGATTCAGTACTGATAAAGTAAACAAGGTGTAGACAGAGAAAATGTTAATATACTTACAGAAAACCAGCCCAAAACTTCAAAATTTTCATTCTAATAAAGATCTCCTAAATCTAGAGGGGTTGGGGTAGTAGCCTACTTTTGTGGGAAAAGTAGTCCAAGTCTGCACCACAGGTATAACCCACCACAAAAAATACCAGCAGTGTGACATGAGGAGGATTTGTTTGGGTGTGAGGGTGAAGCACAGTGGCAAGTGACCCAAAGCATCTGGCAGCCCTCAGGAGAGCAGTTCATACGATATTTGTGTCCTCTATCCCTAGTCTAGAAGAGCTTTGCAGCTTTATGCTGACAAGCATTACAATGAGACATCTATTTTCTAAACTATCTCACTAAAAAGATTTACAGCACATTTACAAGATCTAGCACTAATTTTTTTTGCAAGATAACACAATGGATCACTATTAAAACACTAGCTTAGATCAGTCATTTGCCCTCCTAGGAGGCAAGGTTGTCATTTTCTTTGTCATCAAGACATGTAGGTGAGTGGGAGAGAAACATAATGATGGATTTATGTGGTGCAATGTAATTTTGTTCTGCTTAAACCAAACATCTGTATAGCCTAACAAATATCATGTCCTCCTGAATCCTACTTCAAAATCTAAGAGTATATCCATCAAGGCAATTACTTACATCAAAAGCAGCTGTAAAATGAATGCCAGAGATTACAAAACACAGCAAAATGGTTTTGCCCTTGAAGCTGTGATCAGTTCTTCTGGGCAACGTGTCCTGCAAGCATGGATTTCAGAAAAACTGCAAAAAATCCACCACCATCTTCAACCAAGACCCCTGGACTGTGAATGCACCTCTATGGTCTAGTCAGAAGAACCGTGATGCTCTGGAGTGAATTTACTCTGCCTGACATGTCTACCAACCAAGAGTCGGCTAAAAAGAAGAAAACCTGAGCTGCGGGAAGCCAATACCTGTTGTGTTCCCATTTCACAGAAGGATTATGTAGACAAAGAAGTCATTCCTTGTAACTTCAAAACATGTCAGAGTAACAACTACTGCACTAGTGGCACCTTGTTAAGGCAATGAATAGGTCTGTGGAAAAGTAGTAAGGAATGAGAAGTAATCAAAAAGGTAGCAAACATGCTAAAAAGGGTGAAATAAAGTGCCATTAAAAGAAAACAGCCCTTTCTAGTAGTTATCATACTACTGCTGCCCTAAATGTAGGTCAAAAATTAAGAATTATGGCTAAGTTACTCCCTATTAATAAACAGGTATTGAAAATTACATAAATAACAGTTGCATAGCTTTAAAAGTACCCTTTGTCTCACTTGGACTCTGAAAGCTGTTGTATCCTATTCTGCAGGATTTAAACATTCAAATTCCCAATGACTTAGTTTATCTATTAGTGGCACAAGAATTGAAAGGATAATGGTTGCCCCTGCTGGGGAATAACAAGGGCTTGTGCATGCCTTGGATCCATTATGTGGTTTGATCATGGTGGGAAGTTGGTTAGCAGGTAAGGATCTGGAAGCCGGACAAGCCACACATCGTATATATTCCAGAGTCACTACACCAAGTCTTCAAACCGTAAGGTTATTCACACACGTCCTTGTATGTTTGGGGAGCAAATCAGTTATTTGTAGATGTTTTGTTTTATTCAGGCTGTACCAGTATGCACCTTCATTTAAGCCTTAGTTATGAAGAGGAACTACGTTAACATACAGCATAGGCATTTACCAGAAAAACACACTGACCAGTTCCTAAACAAGGGATGACAGGAAGACCTATATGCTGTAGAAATTTTTGGTTCATACTTTTCTCCTAATTACCAACTCAGTGAGGGCCTCTTTGTTTTTCAGGTCACTTCCCAATTATATATTACATGTTTCCTTCATTCCACAACCTTTAATTCTTTTCCAGTGTTGCAGAATTAACTGGACAGGGTTCTTAATCTTGTCTCTACAAAGAACTTGTTGTAATTGCAATGAATGCTTTCATTTTGCTGGTGTCTGAAATACGATTTGCAGGGCAAGGGGGAGTACGGGCTGATGCTAGTCCCATCATTACTAACATTCTTGCAGGGATTGTAGTGGTGGGAGTAAAAACCCCAAAGCTTTTATATAATGAGCATGTGTCTACACGTGAGCTGCTCCTTTAAGAAGCCTTCAGCTAGTGGAAAAAGGAGCATCCAGAGAAAAGGCAGCCCTACAGCTATAACAGAGGGCAGAGGTTAAATCTGTTGGCATTTTTATTGCAAGTATGGTCACTGCATACCCTCTCCCTGAAGGCTTCACTGAATTAGAGGTGTTTGCCATTGGCACTGCCCTGCTGGTAGAAGGTAAGCTTGGTGCGGGACCTCTGGCAATAAGATTTTTGTCCCTATTATTCCTGGTGGGAAGGAAAACTAAAGCAAACAGCAGCATTTATGGCATGCTGACCCAGACTTATAGTGGTTACTGTGGCTACATCACCAGTACTTCTGAGAAAATTAGAGTGAGCTGCAAGCTGTTTGCAGTGAAGATCTGCTCTGTATACACAGCTGCCTTACGGCAGGGCAAATACTTGCTACTTAGCTTTCTTATAAAGAGTTTGGGATGTAGGACTTTGGCTTTGACTTTTAAAGGTAAATTTCATCTTCCTTAAGGAAAGAATGTTTGAATGGCTGATAAAATTATAAACCATAAAACTGGGTTGCTTGTTTTGTGAGCTGTGATGGCCATCTTATAATCAAAGATGATAGGTCCACAATAGCTCATTAACTGTTAGCTTACATCAAGACTGCACTGGTAGCATTGCAATTAATGGCTGCTGGGTAAAAGTAACAAACAAAAATACACTTGCATGAGATTCAAAAGCTATCACAGTGTTAAGAAAAACTTGAGATAGGAGACCATATTAATTTAATTTAGCAAATGTGGGCTTTTCTTAAGGTATGTGCCACTTTGCTGAGAGACTGGAATAAACCAGTGCCTGGCAGTTAGCATAGGACAAGCTTGTAGATTCCAATCAGGGCCTGAGACCCCATGCCTTCATACGGCTACTCAGCTGGGGATGCAGGTATCTTGGGGCCCAACAGTGGAGGAGGAAGCTGTAAGCACCTTCAGAATGGGAGAAATGCTCATTAGCTCACCCCATGAATATGGAGCACAGGAGAAAGGAGGATGTTCATGCTCTCACTGCAAGTGTGCTCAGCTGGAAGGCAGCATCATGTTTGTCTGCAAAGGAAAGCTGGAAGAGCTATGTGAGAAGCTCTTCCTTGGAAGAAAGAGAGAAAAGAAAAAGCTTCTACTCCTGGCTCACTGGTGAGCTGCTGCCTAAACAGAGAGCTCAGGGCAAAATGTTGTCAACAGCCATTAAGACATCATCAGGGCCTAGCAGGACCTGATATGACTTTGCACTTTATTACAGAGGGGTGAGCAGCAACAGGGGGAGAGGGACACTGTTACGTTCTGTCAGAGACTGACAGCCAGGGTCCTGCTGGGCAATGACTGCTTGTGTTACCACGGTCCTGCCAGCCCTCACGTGCCCACTCACCTACCCATGTCTGAGGACTACAGCCTGATGGAGACCTGAAGATGTTGAAGTCTAAGCAAAGTACTTGTTGGCAACCTTAACTTAAACTAGATGTGGTCTAACACTTTTATGTTTTACTAAAATTAAGTATTTTCTACAGGGTTTTAAGCAGAATGTGTCCAGTGAAGTGGCAATAAAACCTGATCTTTGTCTCTGACTTAGAAGATCAAGCTAAATAATTAAAGACTAATTCACTTTCTCAAAGAGTCTGAAAGGCAATAAAGACCTCCTTTTTTGGTGCATCTTCTAAGTGCAATTTGTCAAAAAGTGGGAAACCTGTATTAACTTGACACATTTGCTGTTCTAAAGATGGAAACTCTTTTTCTTTTTTTTTTTTTTTAATTTAGTAAGTTCTCTATTTGTATATACATGCTGCTCTTCAAGAAAGGGGAGTGAGGAGAAGCCTGGAGCTTCCAAAAACGTGGGAAAGACAAAAAAAGTTAATATAGTAATAGCTCTACTCTAAATATTGTCACAATATACCTCTCCTAAAGGCTTCACCGCATTGAGAGTTGGCAACACTTTACCCTGTGGGTGGGAGGTAAGCAGGCAGGAAGGAAAGAAGAACAGCATACCTCAAATGGCTCCAAATATTTCTCCTGGAAATATTTTGTTATATGTTGTGTAATGAACGACGCACATCATCCGTTACTATGGTTATGCCATCAGCCATTAATGCAATTAAGGTAAGAGCAGGATTTCTGACTAGACAAAATCATCCATCTTATGTAACTGCAGAATTAAGACAATAAGTATAGGCACTTTACAGATTTAGGGGACATGGATTTCTTTTTCTGCACTGCATCATTTTTCTTTGCAAGAACACAAAGAAAAAAGACATACTGGCTCTCATCTACCCAAGACTTAGAGACGGGATGCTGAGTCACAGACTCATCAGAGCTAAAATAATTCAGGTCTTTTAAAGGGCAAAGCTTGAGCTTAAACCAATGAAGAACAGGTTTCAGGGTGGCACAGCTTTATACCAGGTGAATAGCTTGGGTTCCTTGGGTGCTCCTCTCTGAGGACCAACATCAACTTGTTTTTTTTAAATCTATCAGTGACTGCTTTTCATAATTAGATTATTCCTTTCCATGTATAGTCTATTGACGAAGGGCAGTAATAAGATTGAGCTGTTGTGATTCAAGCACTGTCTAGGTTAACTTTAGAGAGAAGCCCAAAGGGAAGCAGGCTGACTGAAACACAGCTGAGAGATTTCTGTGCGTAAACACACAAGAATGTTACAATTTCTATTAAGCATAACCCATTTCTCTACTGAAGACAAGCACTGAGATCCATTCACCAGCAGCATGTGCTGTCTACCAGCCCCTCTGAAACAATCTCCTCTGCATGTCCCTCGTTCTGACCCAAATGTCCCTTGATGGAGAGTGGCAATCAGGTTTCTCTATTAAAACAAAAGTCAGAATTACAAATAAGATAAAACTGTTTTCTGCTCCACATAACTGGTCATATCCTTGATGCAGTTTGAAGCACTGGCTTCAGCTGTCACCTCTGACTTGTCTCCTGATAGTCTTTGCAACTTGCTGCAGACATACTGCCTGTGCATAAGTTTCCACGGCAATTATCGTTCTCCCATGAAACAGCAGTATCATTGTAGATACTTTCCATTTCTAGTAGAATCACGCCAAACAATTCTGTGTTTCAGCCCTGCTTGGTTTCTGTCTGAATGGCTTGACAATTATTTCTTTCCGAAAAATCAAAGAACTGCGAACACCCAGCAATCTGCTGGTTCTCAGCATCGCGCTGGCCGACTGTGGGATCTGCATCAACGCATTCGTCGCTGCCTTCTCCAGCTTCCTAAGGTATATCTTCTCTTTCAGAAGAACCACATGAAAATTAACAGCTTAAATTCTAAGAGGTTTAATTAATTAAAATTCTCTCTTTCTAGCATGCCACCTAACCAACTTTCTCATTCTCTCAATCTGAAACAGCAAAATGAAACTCTATATAGTTCTACAAGGCAAGTAAACAAAGCAGACTTTAGTGTGTATGATCACTGACAGATTATAAGACTGATTAGAGAACACCAAGAAATTTTAACAAATCTTTATAGTAGAAGCTATTTGAATATCAAAATATACGTACCTCTACATTGGCCTCAACTTTATCTGCAAGTCTTTCTGGTTTTTCATAGACCTTTCCATTAATGCACTTATTCTAACACATTGTGGAAAAGGAAAGTGCAGACCTGTTGGCAAGGAGCTCACGTCAGTTGTGACACATTTAATTTTTTACATTTTCACACATGTAAATCATTTAATCAGATGACAGAAACTGTATCAAGCATTTCAGTGAATAATTACAGCAAACAAATCACAACCAAATCATACTCAGAAAAACCTTGCCACCCTATAAAACAACTGGTGCATAATTCCATGTAAGTAGCATATTTTAAACCCTGAAAATATCTTTAATAGTGAACAGAACCACATTTCAAGTCAGAATATGACCATTTTATTCTCTAGATTAAGTAGATTAAAACAAAAAAACCCCACTTTTTTGCAAATTAACAACAATAAACTCCATTAAGGCCTTATTTCAGAAGAACCACATGAAAATTAACAGCTTAAATTCTATGATTCAACACTATTTTACCTCCCATATATGTCATTCTTGTTTCAGATACTTATGTCTTACTAAAGTCAGTAAAAATGTCTTTATTGAACTGAAGCTAAGGTGAACACATCAAAATGAGCTTGGTTTTAACAACTGCAGAACCTTTTCTTTTAAATGGGAGCAGAAGTTCCCAGTCTCCTAAGCATTTAGCTATTTCCTGTTCAAAGAGGTTTCCAAAGGTAGTTTTCTAATTGATTATACTGGTGTTCTGTAAATTTATGAGAAAGGAGATTGCTGAAGATTTCCACCTCACAGCCAGGTTTACAAGCATGAGTCAGGTTAGATGAACACAGAAATGAAAAAAGAAAAAAGCCATGGTTCCTTGCTATGGGTGACCATGTTATTGAAGGCACATCACCAGATGTCTGCTACATGAGACCTTCTCATGATTCATTTCTTTCTATGGCTGCAAAGACATTTGGAGGCCTGAGGCTTGCTATCAGGAGTATTTCTTTGTAACTATTTGTAAGTATTTCTTTGGCAAACACTTTTCAAAAGAGTATTATTAATTTACTATTCATTTTCACACGTTGACAAGTTGGCTGCTTCCAGTGGGTGCAAATTTTGAAGATATGGCTAATAGGATTAAATGTAGAGTTCAAGTTATAAAAGCAGCTTTTCAATACATAAATGTATGGTCATATTTTCTTTTTCATATAAAGAATTTAAAAAAGCTGTTGTAATACATCAGGTACCACAGCAAGATAAACGTTAGCAAATACCTACAGGCAACCACAGCAACATCTATCACAATGTTTCTCAGAAAGAACAGGCACAGGCTATCATTTTACCCTCTCCATTAATGCAATTTCCAAACATGTCTTCACCTCATTCGATCATTTTCTTAACATATTCCTTGCATGTTGACAGATACTGGCCCTACGGCTCCGATGGCTGCCAAATTCATGGATTCCAGGGCTTCTTGACAGCACTAGCCAGCATCAGTTCCTGTGCTGCTGTTGCCTGGGACCGGTATCATCATTACTGTACAAGTAAGTGCTACAATTTACTTAACAACCTTGCCTTTTTTGGTTGGTCGGTTTGTTTTTCTTGCAATTTAGTTTTTAAGTAGCTCTGAAATCTTAGCTGGATTCAATAGAAACCTAATATTAGACAAGGAGATCAACCCAGGAAAATAAATTTCCCCTTTTTTTGTGGACTTATGAGAGCATATTTTTTTGATTTAGGTGAGAAAGAGAGATTGACGGGATTGTTAAATATATGGATTTATAGCAATAGATATGCTCTGTCTTTCATTGCAGAGCTTTCTCCCAGGCTTTGGCAGCACTGAATTTGTGCATTCATACAACACGAGTGGAAATTTCTGCTGAATTAGGGTGCCAAGTTGGATTTGGCACCTGCACAGACCGCTGGGATTTGTGTTGGAACTCCAGCTGTGCTCCAGCCACCACAGCAGAGGGGTAGAACAGAGGAATAACTATATTCTCTTAGCACAGAAGTTGGGAAGTGCATCAAAGGGCACTACCATCTGCTGTAAAACAAACCAGCAGCCATGTGAGCTACCAAAATCTGCTTTCTTGTGACTGTGGTGCAGATGGAAGATGTTCACTTTTTTTGCCTGATATGATAGACTTGCGCTAACTGCTCTGTGGGTGCTTTCACGAGGCCTCACTCCTCCACAAATACCAACTTCCATAGTAAATACAGCAACTTCGTAAAAATTATTAGGAAACTATTGAATGACAAACACGGTGTACAATCTTGCAGCCCTCATGAGAAAAAGGGAAAGACACATGATAGGAAATAAAAACTTATTCTGAAAAGATATCTTAGCATTCCATAATGCTAGGAATGCCCTAATCTGCTCCATTTGGCCATTTTGGCAGTCTTGTGGAATCTCTGTCACCTGGGAGAAAAGAGGTCCTCCCATGCAGCTTTCCTGCTAAAGCCAGGCTCTTCCCAAAGGCATGAGGAGTCCAGAGTACCTCATAAGACCATACCATTCCCCAGAAAATTGTGCCCATTTGACAATGTTGATAGCTAAATACAGCACCTCCTTATCTTGTACTAAAGCACAGGCTGCTCAATTATTTTCTAAACAGAAGTATAGACTGGGGAAGAAGCCTCTGAGATGCAGCTCTGTAAGTCTCCTCTGCCAGGTAGCACCGACACAGCCTTTCAGGCACAGCCTTCATATGATTAAAGCAGCAAGTGGTAAAACATACCCAGGGCACTGTCGTGGTAGGGGTTTTTTTTGAATCTGGGTTATAAGTAAATTGTAATGAGGCCAATATAAAATATTAAATATTTTATTAACGAAAAAAATTTTCCCAAACGTATTTACAATTTAACCCACACAGATTCTACTATGCGGTTGGTAAAACTATTGTTGCAGAATGTATATACATCCAATGAAATTAATTTAAATGAATTTTATAAACATTTTTGGAAATTAATACCACTTGAGAGTCCTGCGACACAAACTGTCGCTTAAAGGTTAAATGCGAACTATTAACGAACTTTAGGAAAGAGGGTTGGTTACTCACTCGATAGGAATCCCGATATTAATAGTTCAAAAGTATTTGTGGGAATATATATTTCCTGCCACGTGGTGGCCTTCCACGTGGCGGTGACAAGTGGGTTTTTGCTGCTTACGTAGCTAAATAGACCACGCTGTCCGAGGATCCACAGTCGAGATACGAAAATTTTCCGTGGTTCTCAGGAGGTTTCGCAGCATTCAGTCTCTGGGCGAAGCAGGATCCAAGTTCCCGGGCGATTGCAGCCTTATCGGCTGCGATGCATGACAAAAGGAGTCGATCTCGGGCTGAAGCGGCGTGAGCCGGCAAACGCTTCTGTCCCTTGACTCGATGCACCAAGCGGGCAGGATCGGGTCCGCCGTTTATGTGTGTGTGGGAGAAACAAAATCCCCTGCTACGTTAATCTAAGCAGCACAGAAGGTAGCAGACAGGCAATAATGGCGGTTGCAGCAGCAGTAAAGCAACAACAGCAGCTACAGCAGTAACAAAAAATTGGCTGGGGGTTTTAAGCATTTTGGCCGAGTGTTTTGACCAATAGCAACAGATAAAAGACCAATCTCAAGTTACCTTACTAAAAGAGGCAGAAGTCACAAGTCCATCATCGTGACTTCTGCAGACTGTGAGGCACCAAGCCTTTTGTCTGCTTTCCCGCTTCTTCTACCTGGGAGCGGGGAGGGGGGCAAGATGGGTGCCCAGGCGGATATCCAGGATGTGTGTCCCAAATAGAATTTGGGCCCTTCACCACAGGCACAAATGAGCATGTTCAGTCTGATGTTCCCATTGAAGGTGTAGAGGCTGCCAAATTTCTGTTTTGCAACTTTTCTCAAGAATTCAGCTCAGGCAAGGATAGGTTTGGTTTTTTTGCATGTCCAGACAAAGGCCCCAAATAATGCAGGCTGTAAGCCAAATCCATACTAACACCCTTTGGACACTGAAATGTGTTTTGGCCTGGAAGAGTAGCATCTGTATTTTGTAAGAAAGATAGCCTGAAAATAAGCATGTCTTTGGAAAGACATTTTACTCTCTGCCACAATGACTTCAATGCCTTTGTGTCATGCATTACTCCAGTGAAGACCACACTACATTAAGAGCAGAGGCAGAGGAAGCCTAAGGGCACAAGCTTCTTTACTTTGATCAAATTATTACTTACTGGTGAGACATTGCTGCTATTACTGAACATTTTGAACAACAAACCAAAGACAAAACCCCAGAAGGTTTTAAAAGATCATGCTTTGTGCCTATTCCAGCAAAGCCATCCACTTCTAGTTCCATCCTTCACATGGTGATTGCAAGAAAGATTAAGTCATATTTCATAGATCTGATACATCAAGCCTGCAGGCTATACTGTGTTCTAAATCCATACATCAAACTCCTGTTGACACTGGTACAAGCTGCATGCCTGTACAGAAGGTACAAAATAGCTTTGCCCAAAAAACAAACAAACAAAAAAAACCAAACCCTATCAACATTTTATCTTCGTTCTCTTGGGAACTGTTACTCCTTCCAGCACTCCTCCACTGCATAGTCCCCAGTGTTCTATTTCCCAAGAAAACCTTTGTTGTGGCATTCCTTGGCTTGAAACTTGATTATCCACTATCCATACTTCTGAGGAAGAAAGATCTGATGAGAATATGAGAGACTACTATGACAATGAGAATAAATGGAACTTTTCAGCCTTTCTGGATACAAGTAACACAAATGTTCACCAGCAACTTGAAAAAATGAATAAAGTTTTTTTAATTTGGAAGTTAATACAAGTCCCTGTGATAAAGTGCTAGACTTCAAAGTGCACTGATATCTAGACATGCTGCTCATCAGAAAACAGGTTGATACTGATGGGCCTATGGAAGACCATATGTGTGACCACCACACTGCAGAGAAGCTAGACTTTCAAGCCATTTTACTCTGCCCCCTCTTGCTTTCACCCTCCCAGGCAACCATGCTGGGCAACTCTCTTTTCACCCCCAAAATGTGGCTCTGGGGCCTATAAGATGCTACTTTCATGGCAAAGAGAGAATTACACAAATCTGTAGTCTGAAAGTATGCAATTAGAAAACAAAAGGGCAGGAGAATCTGAAGGCTCTGAATGTCAATCACTAGCAAGATAGGAAAACGTATTATTGTATTTCAAAGTTTGATCATCAGAGGGAAAAGGTAAGAACAGAAGCAGTTCTACACTAGTCCCTGACAGTGAAGAAGGAAAAGGCAAACTGAGGAAGCTGTCTGTCAGTAGCCAAGCACTCAGGACAGAAGATGACATTTTATATCAAGGTACACATTGTTAGTTCTTCCTCCCCAGCCATTCGTGTGAGGAAAACATCTTGAATTATGTTCTTAACACTCAAGGGATGAAGGAAGCAGCAGCCTGGGAAAGGCAGGCAGAGGGTAGCTGTTAGATAACCCAGGGAGTCAGCAACCTGAATGCAGGCAGCCACCTACCATGGAGACACCTTTGCTGAAGGCATTTTGATCTAATGTATGTTTCATTTTGGTGAGAGTCATCAACAGTTCGTGGAGAGGGCAAGGCTCTTCATTTTTTCCCTTTCATAACCATGGCATACAGTTACAGCTTTAAAAGGAAAGAAAAAAGTACAGAAGATTCTACATTTGCATTTAAGAATTAAGGGGAAATGAAAAATCTGAAGTGATTTACATAAGTGATTCTCAATATTACAAAAGATTTTATTTACAAAATATATTCAACAGGGATTTTGCAGCAGCATTCAATTTCAAGAAGCAGAATTGCAGTGAGTTTTATCTAAGCCTTAGCATTCAAGGAAATCTAGGTTGTTATACCAGTATTTGAAGATTAGGAAACTACCTTTTGCTCCAGTCACAGATGTCAGATCTGTCAAATCAGGAGCAAGTCCTTACCCTCCTGTCACACTGCAGCCACCCTGCCACACTTCCTTCATATAGTCTTGCACCTGCATCAGTTTTCCCTGACAGAATGCCAATGTTTATACAGAGCTTGCATTTTCATTGAAGCAGGAGGTAATTGCCAAGACAGCTTTTATCACAGAGAACAGCAACAGACAAAAAAAAAACCAAAACCAAAAAACACAACTTAATGGAATAAAAAAATCCCTTTATTAGGTCATTTTAAGGAACTTTTTCTAATGACATGCACAAAAGCTAATTAAGCAGTGCAGCTTTTTTTATTTCTACAATAAATGAACACTTTTGAGCACCAGTGACCGATGCTTTTCACACTAGAGATGTGGGTACCAACACCTATTTTACTTCTGACTGATACATATTTCTGCTTATAAGACTTTTGAATATATTTGTCTTTGACAAACTTTCCCAATATTAAGTGATGCATGCCATGAAGGCTGGTACAAGTCACACTGTTTCAGAATATATCAGCTATTGTAACTTAACCTTTTGCAAGAATGTGAAGGAGGGACTTTTTTTCTCCTCCATCCTATAAAATCTTGTTGACCTTTTGAGGACCAGCCAGAAATCTAGCTGAAAGGCAGACACTGTCAGAGATGCATTTTTGCTCTTTCCATGAAAATCAGCTAAATGTTTGACCAATTTATAAATCTTTTTTAAAAAATCTAAATTAATAAATGACCTCATAGACTAAAGATGGAGAAATAGCTTATAATTATCTCACTAAAAACTGACCAACATAACCAAAATCATTAAGATTGTGTGCTTTACTTTGTAAAATTTAAGCTTTTAGCATTGCAGTTTTAGTAACCTTGAAATGATGGGCATCTTTTGTTTCTAAGAGCGACCTCTTTTTGCTCCAAAACAATTACAGAAGCCATTTTACATCCTGTGTATTAATATTTCACTGCATGGAAAAGAGAAGCTTCTCTGCTTTCCAAGGAGAGAAAGCCAGAGCACAAGAGTGATTAGACTTATTAGAACTGAACTACCAGTGCTAGGCCCTAATTAAAAATTATATCCTTAAGCATATACTGAGCTCCACACATGCACATTTAACTGAATTCAGACCTGCACAAATATTACATTAAATTTTGTCATGGGGGGGGGAACCAACAAACCACAAAAAACAAAACAACCCAAACAAACAGAAAAAACAATTTAACATAAAGCAATTACCTGCTCTCCACTAAAACAACTGAATTGCTCTCCTGCTGTCAACTCTCTCAGAGAAGGACATTTTTGCTTTGTGAACCAAGCACAATTCTTTCACTGCTCTTGTACTGAAAACATTTTTTCCTAAGTAAAACAAAAATGATATCAAGCTTGTTTAATTTTATATTCTTGCATTTTTAGCTACTTCTAGTGTGTCATCAACTACTTTCTGGAGGGTCAACAGGCAGCTGTTTTCATCAGGAATATTTCACAATTAACCTCATCTCGCAGGTGAGGTTTTTTGTGAAGGAAAAGTTTCATTTAGTTTAATTGTTTAATTCTGCCAGTTCTGATTTTCTCCTTTTCTAGTGTCCTAAACAGGACTCATTAAGTGTGAGGAGAGAGAACATAGGAACTCAGCCCCAGAGATGAGCTTTCCAAACACAGGCTGTGGAGACGCGCCTGGTGCCAGACTTCGTTATTTCACAGTCCTTTTATTCTACATCTAATAAGAAAATGGTGTTCGCTAATACCCATGGAAAAGTAACAATAAGCCCTCTGTTTCAGTTTTTCATAGAAGAGGCACAAGCTTTAAAGCCAAAAAAAAATGGAAAATAAAGGGAAAAAAAAAAAAAAAAGAAAGAAAACTAATGAAAATTGAGAAGTGCCATTCTGCTGTCCTCCCCAGGGCCCTGCCAGGTGTCTGGGTCTCCCCACTCACAGCAGAAGGGGAACCAAGATAGGGCAGTGCCAGTGAAAAGTTCAAGGAGTTTTCCCCTACAGTGTCCTATGGGCTGCGCTGTTTCTGTTAAAAACCTAAACACAGAAATCTTCATTCGAACCACTCTCGACAAAAAAATATTTGAAAGACATTTCAGAAGGAGCCCTCACATGCTTGTTGCCTGCACACATCCCAGATTGTAGTGCATAGGCCCAGAGGAATGAAGTGACACCAAAAGACTGGACATGGTGAAAAACCCCAGAGGTCATGGGACCCAGTGGAGCAAGAACTTCTGCTTTCCTGTGAAAGATGATAGCAGGGAAGATGAGCTTTCTATCAACCCCTCCATGCACTCATAAAGGCAACTGGATCAGCTGCCCTCTGTCAGTGCAGGCACCCACAGGCTGTTTTCAGCATGCCACCAATGTTGTCCTATCATTTGTAGTTGATTTCTGTCAATGCAGGGAACTTTTCCTTACATGAAAAGACCCACAAGGTTCTGGTGTGTGGCTGGGAACCAGTAGCAGTAGAGTGCCTCAGTCAGGGCATACTGTGTTTTGAGACCTTCACAATATTTTGGTATTCCATGAAGTGAAAAGATGGAGTGGAAAGAGAGCAAAGTTTCTCCCACAAGGCACCATGAAAAATAGTTGGCATTAAGTATTTTCAAGGAATTGCTGAGAACTATAAAACTGGGAAGATTTATCTTGGGTGGTTGGTTTTTGGTGGGGCTTTTTCTGTTTGTTTTTATTTTTCTCAAAATATGAAGAGGTCTTGCCACTTACAAAACTGTATTGCTAAAGCAATAAAGCTACTTGTGGCATGAGCTTGATCTAAAAGAAACACAGTTCAGATGAAGGTTTCAGTGCAGTTGCTTTTGATAATGCCTTTAAAATTTTGCTGGAATATGTAACACACAAACCAAACCTGACACCTTATGCAATAATCTTTGTCTTAATCAATTTCAAGTTACAGTTGTGTAAAGCCAAGCTGCAAGAACTGCTATGTAGAACACAAATGGAAATGGAAACCTTGGAGGAGTAACACCTCTACCATGATTGTTTGAGCTACATTAGACTACATTCCTTCTTTGGACTAGGAGATTAAGAATAATTACAGATTGCTAAAAAGCTTTATTTCTATTTTTAGTCTCCCAATTCAGAAACCCTTTTCATCTACATCATTCTAGAGTCATATTATGTCAGTATGACAAAACAGTATTTGAGCCTTGGCAGCCAAAGTACATCTTCTATGTAGGAATCATAAAAAAGATAATTATTCATTATTAATCATTCTTCACTAGTAATTATTGGGGGGCAAGATTTAAATAACTGGGAAAAAAAAAAAAAGAGTATTTTCTTTACTTTTTCCATGATATTTAAATTGCAGTGTGTATACCTGTTTTTTCCTATGAGTAATTTTTGAACATTTGCACCAAGCAACTTTGCTGAAGTGATTTTTAATGCAACCGAAACTCTAATTCTTTTCCATCATGAACCTTTGGAACATAAGGAAAAGGATAGAGTAGAACCAGTATTCCTCTAAAAGGACAATTTCATTAACATACATACTTGGTTGCCCTTTAAACCACAGGACGCAAAATAGCTGCTGTAGAGACTGTGATTCTTTCCAGCTGCTGCCTTATAGGGATGTCCACCTTGTGTGTTCCCCTCAGGCCCTCCACCCACCAGTCAGCCACATCTGATCCCATGGCAGGGCCTCACCTCATGCTTCTTACCTTCATGTGCTGGTTTGAGGCTAATTGGAATATTTTACTGAGAGAAATTAAATCCTTAGCTGTGAGAAAAAAGAAAAACAATTGTAACCTAGATCACTCATTCTTCTGCTGAGAAACGCAACTAGTCAAATTATAGATAAGACACTTCTCACACACTTCTCAGTTCTGTTATTCTGTTACTTCTCAGCTCCTTCACTCTGGCAATCTGTGGCTGCTTTCTGCCTTAACTCTAATCCAACCTAACCCTTTATTTCCCTCTAACCTCCTTGTTGTCTTTTTGACATCTCCCCTCAGATCTTTCCAGCTTTATCACGTGAGATATATGGGGATTGATCTGGTTATTTCTGGAGGCAAGGAAAGGGGAGGGGGAAAGGGGGGGAGGTTTGGGTCACGGATCCCCCTGGCAATCTATTTGTCTTGGGAGGGATTTTTTTGTGTTTCTGTATTACTTTTAACAATATACAGATGTATATTGTGTGTGTATATATATATATATAGTATATATAAATATATATACTCTCTCTCTATATATATATATATATATATATTGTGTATCTATATACAATATGTATATTGTATATTGTGCTTGTATATTGTGCTAAGCTGTTAATATAGCTTCATTCCTTAGCTTCCAGCTGGCTGAGTCTACTGTGAGTGATTTCATTACACGCGAGGGCAGGTAACTCCCAAACCATCACATTCCAATCTTTCACTTTTCTGAGAAAGGTCGGAACTGGCCTGAAACTTCATGCTGCTGCTGCTGTTAAGGGCAGAAGAAAAGAATGCTTCCCAGCCTTGGTGTAAACTACATCATTACTTCTCCCTAATAGGAGATTTGATTAGAAAGGAGTAGAGGAAGAAGTCACTGTGCTCCTTGCAGGTGCAGCTGGCGTCACGGGCTATTCAGCACGGGCATGATTACGCACGTTAGCCTCAATAACAAAGTTATCCAGGCCTTTTTACACGCAAGCAGCGTGGCTAACACAATGTCCTGCAGCATCAGGAAAGACTGGCTGTCTTCCACATGAAAAAATACTTCCTGTGTCATATGAAGTTTCCAGTCTTTTATTTCATTCGTTGACCTATTCCTACGGTATTTTACAGAACTGGATGAGATAGGCACAAATGATTCTTTATATTATAAAAATTAGAAAAAAATTACTAATGCTGAGCTTCACATTTCCTGTTCCACACTATCCAATGATACTAAGGGCAACGCAATTTCACCATTGATATTTTTTAGAACAAGATCTTTTGTTAGGGAATGTATCTGTGTGTATGTGTGTGTATATATATATATACATACATATAAATAAAAGCAACAGTTTCAGTACAGGGTATATTTAATACCCATGTGTGCTCTATACTCCTGGCAGGACATGAAGGAAGTAAGCAAGAGCAGGGGAATGTGTGCAGCATCACATTTCTGCACACCCTGCAATAGGACTAATTCTTCAAATGCTATTTATTGCATCACCCTGTTCCTTCTACTTTCTACCTCATCTAAGTATTTTAACATGTCCTCAAAATGTGAGAATATAAAGGTCTTTAACAGCAACTGTATCTCCAGTTGAGATACAGTTGAGTAGCAGCACAGCATTTGTCTAAGTAAACCACGCACAAGGGAAGTACAATTTGCCATTTCCTAAAGTCTGAAAGCTTCCTTCATACTTTGTGCATGGTCAATTCCTTCAGACTCAGGTCAGCACCAGGCTACAAAACACAGACAACTGCTTGTAATTGCCTAAGGGCCAGGGCACTTGGCTCAGACCCCACAGAGCCAGACAGCTTTGCCCAGTGATTTCACTCTGTGCATGAAGACCACCTTTTCTCTTCCTTCAGGGAGCAAGCTGCAGTGGAGCACAGCTGTCTCCATGATGGTGTTTGCATGGCTATTTGCTGCCTTTTGGTCTGTGATGCCCTTGCTGGGGTGGGGAGAATATGACTACGAACCCCTTCGGACCTGCTGCACCCTGGACTACAGCAAAGGGGACAGGTGAGGGCTGGGGCTAGCTCCCACAGGATGGGAGGTGGGGAATATCATCCCCTGGGGTGACCTGGGAAGCACACCAAAATCCCCCAACTGCACCCTGTCATTTTTGCTGGAACAAATTTCCCTTCCCAGCAGCAAGGGCAAGGCAGGCACCACTTGAGACTGCCTGGACTTGCATGATGGCACGTGGGAACAGATAGTCAGCTTTCTGTGTGGAAGAAGCTGGTGTTCAGGTTTCTGCTATTCCTGTGCTTCACCTATAGTCTGCATCTTTTCTGGATTTCATATCTGCATCTCTTTCAGAATGCCTTTGCTTTTATGTAATCTAGGAGAGGTGCCTGAGTAGTGATGTGTGACCTGTTGTGATTTTCTACAATACCGTCCATCCTGCACACAAGAGCGTGGCACATCTTAACTGACCTTCAGAAAATGCTGCACCTCAAACATGTTGATAAAACTGGTTTTGGCAATTTTGAAAACACAATTTACAGCAGGTTTACAGAAATGCCCTAGAGAGCAATTAACAATTTTTTTGTTTGTTTGTTTTTTTAATATCTCCTCGCCCTTTCCAGAAACTATATTACATTCCTTTTTGCACTGTCCATTTTCAATTTCATGATCCCGGGCTTCATCATGCTGACAGCCTATCAGTCAATACACCAGAAGTTCAAGAAAACTGGGAACTATAAGGTAAGAAAGCTTCCTCAGCTCCTGCAAGTGCCTTGCCAAAATAAGGCTGCATACAATAAAAATGAATTCTTCTAAAGGCCAATTTCTCTCACAGAGGTTTACACTCAGCTTCTTCTGTTCAAACACTCCAGTGTTACTTGAGTAGGAAGGTGGTGCAACACAGGGTGGGGACACCCAGAATATTTGTGGTAACCCCAACCTCATCAGTTTGAAGATTTGACCAGGCTGCCACATCTGCCACAACCTAGTGTGGAAACAGTCCCCTGTCAAAGTGGGGGTCAGGAGTCCCTGAGAATTCCCCTGCACCATCACTGGTCCAACTCTAATAAGAAAACAAACATACAGCATGCAGAATATTTTCTAATACCGTAACTATATTTATCCAGAAAAACTTTACTCTGGAAGGAAGGATCATTATTGCTTTGGTACAGGCTCCCAGCTTATCACTGAAGAAGTCAGCCAGAACTGCAGCTATGCAAGGAAATGCATAGGCACCCTGTTGGGGGAGATGGGCCTTCCTATACATATCACGTTTAGAATTGGCTGAGGAAATTCAGAAATCTTTATGGGCTGGAAACAAAGGAACTGCTCTGGAGTGGCAGGTTTATGGGAATGTAATGTGGCAATTACATGAGTTGTTTCCTCAAGTGCAGGCTATACAGTCTGGGGCATTATGTATGGTTGGCAGGCATAGACCAAACTCAGAAAAGACAGTCAGTTCTCAAGGGAGATGTTATACCAGCAAAGAGACAGCCAAGCAGTCTGGTTTGTAGCTGTCTAGAATAAGTACATGTGCCCCCTACCTATTCCTTGAACAAATGTCAATGTTTCTTATAATAAGTCTATTACCTTCTATTCAGTGAGCTTACACAATAGCATGTGATTTCTTTCTTATGCTATTCTGTAGCTGTGCAGTCTAGTAAGAATGCAAAAAAAATTAAGGATGAAATTTTCACTTCCCTATTCATTGCTATAGTTATAAGACACTTGGAAACACCCGGCCATGAATACCACAAATAAGACTCTACCATGAAGGACAGAGGAGTCCTATTACCACAACACAGATGCCATAGCATTCGTCTGTTGCACTGCCATAGTAGTAGCTTCACAGTTTATCTGTCTGAAAGACTCTAAGAAGTCAGCAAAAAGTCCTTCCTTTTGATCTGTTTTTAAATTTACACACTGTCCTCCCCCCTCATCANATAATTTTCTCTATTAAAATATTCCAATTAGCTCAAACCAGCACACAGCAGCAATTACTAGCCATGGCTTCTACAACTAGCACACAGATTTAAGTCATCTACCATAGGGTTCTTTGTCACTGTGCCTAGGAACAACTGCCAGTCTCAGCTCCTGGGAACAGGGCTTTGAGGCTTGTTGCACAGGCAGCCCTTCAATGCAGAGGAAGCTGTGCTCGCACATCTCTGACATCAGGATCAAAGCAGCAGTGATACAGCACGGCCTGCAGGCTGATCTGCCACTGAACACAAACCACAGTCTCACAGGACGTGTCTCATCTGCTCGTTGCAGTGTGCGGTTGTGAAACACAAAGGAATTTATCGCTCGTATTTTTCAGTTTAACACTGGTTTACCACTGAAGACACTGGTCATTTGCTGGGGACCCTATTGCCTCTTATGCTTCTATGCAGCAGTTGAAAACGTGATGTTCATTTCACCAAAATATCGCATGGTATGTACATGCCACCTGAAGGAATTCAAACTCTCCTCTCTCTTTTCCTATGGAACAGTGTCAGTTTGCTCACAGCTGGTTTTACTTGTATATAACAAGCAAATCACTTCCTCAAAGCATTCTGTTTACCTACTACTTTCAAGGCAAAACAGCTAAGCACAGTGATATAACAGGAATTATATTACTGCTTTAACCAAGCAACAACTTAAAAAGCCAAGAGGTTTTTCTCTTGGCGGTTGGTCAGGGGGGTGCAGCCTGTACTGCTTCATGATTTGTAGGAGTTTTTTGTATCCTTCCTAGAGCCAAGCATCAGCTCCAAATCTTCAATTTTGAAAAGACTGTCACATTCGCTTTTCTAATATTTCCCTCTTCTCAGGGAAGCTGCAATTGATCACTCTTAAGTTATGCTACTTTTTTTTATTCTCCCCTTTTTTCCCGAGTCTTGGATCCAAGATTGCCTCTGGGATGCAGTAATATCACATCAAAGCTTTCAACATTTATTGTCCCCAAAAATCAGAAGTTTCAGGTCACCAGGTACTTAGGCATTCGGTATCTCACACAAAGCGTGTTAGCGATATCGGCCCACTTATCCATCACAAGATAGGTGTCCATGGCACAACCTTCACTCCCTCTAAGTGTTTGTATTCACTCTAAGCTGAAAGATCCCATTTTCAGGCAATGCTGATCTAAATTCTTTCTCCTGGAGACTATTTCCTGAGCAAGGGCCTCCAACTGACCCAATTGCTTTTAAACCTCATCTCTCTGGGGGTGGCAAGCTATGGCGATTGGACAGAGCTATTTGTTTAGTAAAGGGAAATGGAGCCTAGGCTGAAATCAGCCCATTGTTTTCTCAGTATGCTTTCCCATTAATGAATATTGTGTCTCACAACAGATTCCTGCCATTATTGCCAAGACTGTGCCAACAGTGGACGCTTTTGTATATGCCCTGGGGAATGAGAACTACAGAGGAGGAATATGGCAGTTCCTTACGGGACAGAAGATTGAGAGAGCAGAGGTTGATAACAAGACTAAATAACCCATTACGGCATTAAGTGAAATTAATGCAGGTACATCACTGAGAGGAAACCACAAGGAAATTGTGCGCATTCTCTGATATGAACATGCAAAGGTGGTTCCACATTGGAAAGGCCATGCATTGGCTACAAGCAATGAGTATCAAAAGAAAGCCCTCCAGACAACTGTCCAAACCAGCTGCTTGTCAAACAAGCTGCCTTAAACCTATGTTGATTGTCATCAGTCTCATTTTTTATGTCACCGCAAATAAACTGTGTGCCGCAAAGCATTTTGTTTTCCTGATACGCTAACATCAAAGCTTATCAAATTGACTGAAGCAGGGTATTCATTCATCCAGTGAGGCCTCTTCAAATCAGTTTGTGCAGTTTGTCCATATGGTAACGTCTGGATTACTAAAAGATTAAAGGTATCCAGCATGACACAACAGGTCTGTATAAATAGCTTGTTCATCCAAACAACACATTTTCAATGCACTCATAATGAGAGTTCCTAAATTTCTATGTTGAATCTGCCATCCTGATTCCATAAAAAACATTATTTTAGTGGGCATTTTACCCCAGTAAGGAATATTAGCTTGGCTCCTATTCAAATGAATTATTATGTAACACTTAGCTCTGTCACACAGTGAACTGCATCAGATTTTGCAGCTGCTGCTTACCAGGACAATCAACAAGCTCATAGTCCATCACGACAACATTTTATTGAACTCTGAGCAAAAACTAAAGGGAGGTCTGGGTCAGATTCTATTCTAAAAATGTCATAAGAATAAAAATTGGCTTCGCATCTGCTATTAGAATTCCCTTACGTTCTACACTGAGTTGTTTATTTATAATGATCAGAATTCATATGTACTAAGTTATTAGAAATGTCAATTTTACATTAAATGTTTATATCTGTTCTTGTTGCCCACAGGATGAAAAACTGTTGCCTGTTTCTACAAGATGTGTCTCAGAATGACCCATTTGCAAAAAAATACATGCATGACACACAGAATACGAAGACATTGTGTGCACAAAAAAAACAAGCCTAACTGATTCTTATAGAGATCATGTGGTTCATTTCCAAGCACTGAGAGTGAAAAAACTTTTGAAGCTAACCAAAGAACAAGCTGACCTGTCCCTGTGATGTTTTCCAACATGCTAGAAAGGAAAACAGTTGCATATGGGTTACCAAAAGGTTAGATGATCCAATTCTGAAACAATCAGTGGACAGAAGAGAAGTTCCCCTCATGGCTAGATATAGAAAAAAACGTTGTTTTATTGCAAGTTAACCAGCAGGATCCCATTCAGAGACATACTTTAGGACTTGTAAGGCTCAATTTAGTCACAAACTACCTGACGGAGCAATGAATAATGCCATGACAAAATTATTTGGAATAATCACATTTAAAGCTCATAGCTAAGACTTACATCTTAGGTACACGCAATCTTAAGTGAGCAGATGACAAAATGTTTGCACTGATAAGAGCAAAATAATCTGTATGGGCACAAAATTACCTTTAAGTATGTATCTACAGTGACAGGCTCTGAATCTGTAATTACTGCTTTTCTCAGCAAAGAGAGCTGGGTAGGTCTTGAAATCATCCGTTTATTTGTCAGCATGGTCATACTGACAAATCCCAGGAGAATGCTAAAAAACACTAAGAAAGGGATAGGAACCAAAAGGACACATGGTTGTATCACTTGATAGCTACAGTGTCCAGACCTGCTGAAAACAGTGCATAGTTTGTGTAATTTCATCTCATACAGTATATAGATAAGCAAGGGAAGTGCCACAGGGATGGTCAAACATATGGAAAAGCTTGAACATAGTAGGGATGAGATGAAGGAGAGCACTGGCTTTGGAGAAGTAACTGGTGAGCAGACCAGAGACAGCCCTACTGAGTCGGATGTTCAGGAGATATAAAGATTAAATGATCATTTGCCACTTCCAACAGCACAAGAATTATGGGACTTGCAGTAAAATTAAACTGAGCTTTGTATTTGCTGAAGTTTGCAGTTTGAGGAGTGTTCTTCACATTTACCTTCTGAAACACATCATGGCTTACATAACAACACTGTAATAAGGTCATGGGTAACAGCTTAAGACACTTGGTTAGGGTCTAAGTCCTCTTTGGCTTAAAGGCAACATACCTCAGTTAGGAGCTTGTCTCAGGCTCTTAGTCCAATTTCAGAATGATTTTTTACCTTTTTTTTTTTTTTTTAAACTGTAAACCTTTTTTTATGGGAGTAGAAAGCAGCAGAGCCATTTTTTCATTCTGTTGGACAACTACGTATTTTAATGTGCCTCTTTTTAGGTTTGTGCATTCTTTTTTGTATTCTATTACTGAAAGTTAGTCATGAATAAAGCTGAGTGCTCTTACTTAGTAAGCATTAAGTTGCTTAGTGGCATTCAGGCTTCAAGAGGAATAGGGCCTCTGTCTTGAGCAGCAAACATTGAAAGAAACAAATGCAATGTAATGAAGCCACCAAAACCTGTCAGACCTAGAGATGATGCAAAACTTACTGCCATGCTTTGAAGAACATGGGACATATTCATACTGCCCAGAGTACTGCAATAATTTGAGACCACAGCAGAGGGAGTACAGTGCTTCACAGTGACACAAGAACAAGCTGTCCCACTCAAGAGGGACCTCTTCAGAGCAAGACCTCACTTCAGATGGTTCACTGTACACTGTATTGCACCAAGTAGCTTTGAGTTCTGTTTGCTCCCATCTGCTCAGAAATCCCACCTAGTTTTACTCTGCACCTCCAAACATAAGCATGTATGTAAAACCTGAATCATTTCTCCTGTCACTCATTTCCACTCTAAATACCTTAAATGACTGCTTCTCAACCACCCAGGCCCATAACTGTCCCAGCCTAGGGGCTCCTTCATAGAAGTTACAAAGGGTCCTGACTGAGTGAACAGAGGCAAATGCTTCACTTGAACAAACTAGGTGAAATTAAATACCTCCTCAGTTCTGTTTCATAATGCCTTGGCTGCGGTTTTCCTATCAGAGAGTGGAAGAAGGTTGATTGTGGTCCATTTATTGAATCATGCATAATTTCACTTTCCACACACCAAAACAAAAAAACAAAACAAAACAAAAAAAAAAAACAAACCACCAAAACAAAACCACCAAACCCCACCAGAAAGCTATGGAAATATACATAATAGTTTCCAGAAACTGGCCACTTAGGAAAAAAAATCCTCTTCTAGCTATAACTGGTTCTCATCGCTAATTTATCCACACTAAGAAGAATTGGCTGACAACCACTGACAAGTGCACTGACAAGTGTGCCGTGTTTATTTCAGAAAAATATCTGAAAGCAAACTGCAGTGCATCAAGAAGCCCAACACATGCTCCCAGTTAATTACACAGCTTATCCATCGCACAGTCAGCCTTCACCACAACAGCACTGGCCCAGTGCCTTCTGGCACTGCTGGTTGTCCACATCTTGCCAATGAATATCTGCCACCATCTTGACAAAGTCTGTCACAACAAGGTCCCATACATGAAGTGAGTTATGCTGAAGCATGCGAAATCCCACCACATTTTCACACTCGGGAGAATCCCAGATGGCTCAAAACAGGATTTATATTATCCTAAATAAAGCACAGCCACAGGTGTCACACAGGGGCTGCAAGCTACTCCCATTCAGATAGTATCCCATTAAAAAAAAAAAAAAATCCTCTTAAGAACATAAAAAGGAAAAAAGGGTAACACTTGGATGCCTCAACCACATCCCTGGGCAACCTGCTCCAGTATTTTACCACTCTCATTGTAAAGTACTTCCTCTGGATGTCCAGCCTAAATCTACCCTGCTCCAGATTAAAACCATTGCTCTTCATCCTATTGCTACAAACCATTCTAAACATTCCTTCCCCAGCCTTCCTGTAAGTCCCCTTTCAGATACTGAAACGTAAGGTCTCCCCAAATCCTTCTCTTCTCCAGGCTGAACAGACAGAAATCTTTCAGCTTGTTTTCACAAAAGAGGTGATCTAGCCCTCTGATCATCTTTGCATCTCTTCTCTGGCCTCGCTCCACATTTCTCTTGCATTGGAAACCTCAAAGCTGTACACAGTACTCCAGAGCAGAGTAGAAGGGTGGAATCAGCTCTCACAATCCAATGGCCACATGTCTTTTTATGCAGCCCAGGATGTGATTGCACTTCAGGCTATGTCATATTAGTTATTACAGCCCTTTGTTGGGGAGGGTTTGGACAATCATTCACAATCAAAATAGAAGAGGAGAGTGTGCCTCTCCTTAGAGTTCAGACATTTGATTCAGTATCCAATCACTCAACACAGTGATTTACACTGTTATATCCAATATTAACAAACCACTCTACTATTCCTCCTGCAGGCAGTCAAATTCTGCTCATTTGCATCAGAAAGAATATTATGATGTACTGACAAAAACCTATTTCTTCAGAAGTCTGAAAGCAATTTTTTCCTCCTTATGCCTAAGAGCACCAAGAGCATCATTTTTTTTTAGGTTTCGTTTCAGCAGACAGAAATGCCTCAAACCTTAAAAAGCACCTTTTGCAGTCCTATTTTAAAGGATATTAAATGGACACAACTCCTAGTAAAGTTAATACGTCCTCAATAATGCTGCAAATGAAGGTCTTCCTGACTCAGCTTTTCTGCACTGCCCACACTTACAAACACCCTCTGGTTCAATAAAAGGGAGATGAGTTTTTCCTGCAGCACACATTCTTCATGTGCTCCATACACTTTCTGATGTATTTTTCCTAGTAACTCTAGTATGTCTGATCAGAGCATTACAAATCAATTTGGGAATAGGGTCAGGTAAAGAATTTGTACTGTACCCAGTCTATCATCATACTAATTTGAATTGGTTTACTGCAAAACAGTGAGGTGAGGTAGTTTTGCCACCACCAGGAAAAAAAGGTATTGTCAAATACCTAAACATGGATCCAAGGGCCAATGATCAGTTTGGTTCAACAAGTTGGATAAACAGACTGAAAGTATAATGTAAGACTCCTGTAATATGATGACAGCAAATGTTAGTAAGCACTTACAGTTCCTGTCTCACCTAAATTTTGGGTCATGTTCCACCTGTGAGGAGAAAGTGAAGGCTCACAACTCATCCTGTGATGTTAAGAGTCTGCATTTTGGAGTTAAAATGCAAAAAAAAATATTTGGTACCATCTGTCCAGTATACGTATCCACACTTAGAGATTATTAATCAGAGAACTACAATCACTGGTCTGCATGAGCTACCCTAGAAGAGCTAACAGTAAATATTCAGAAGATGCCTTATTATGAAAACAGGCATGTCACTTTCTGCAGAGAAAAGGGGAGGATGGACCTGCTGCATTAAGATTATGTAGAATAATAAAGATTTTTCATATGGTGAACACACATGCCCACGCATCTGTTTTAAGTGTTATTTGGAAAATTGTCAGTGTAAGGCAATGTCTAGTGTATCATTCAAAGAAAAAGATCCAATAATAACAGAAACAGAAGGCAGAAAATATTCTAAGATGATCTCAAGACAAGTTTGAGCGATTATGAATCAATTTTAATTGTATATGCAAGACCTAAGAATTTTTTTTTTATTTCCACAAGTAAATTTTTTTTCCTGCGTTAGTCTCAAAATTTTTCAAAGTGGATGTTGTTCAAAATGCAACATGAGATAATAAAGCTGTCAAAAGATGAGAGTTATGGCAGAGTAAAGGTGCTGTGCTGTGCTACAGATTTTCCTTGTCGCAGAAGACCAGCTCAGGGCTCAGCCTCCTGCATACCACTTAGAAATTACTCCCCTGAACAATGCCAGAGAGACAAGTCAAAGAGAACTGAAGCGACCCAGTGCCTTCTTCAAGACTGGCCCACAGAAATAATTAGCAAAACAAATAATTTGCAACTATATGTTGATTTCATGTGAAGAGTTATTTCAGATGCAGATTCAATTACCTGCCTTAAAGGAATTCCATATTAATCTATGTTTTTAAGTAATGTAAACTAATTAAACACTGTTTAGAAATATGCTTCAGAGGACAATACTCAATTCAGTAGGTCTCTAATGGTAGAAAATGTGCTTCTTTTTAATAACCTTTTGTTCTTGGGAATTTGAAAAATACTTGTGTAGTTATAATGCAAGATCTAATATTTTAAATACATTACTATCAGAAATAGCCATTTTTAAAACATGACTTGTAACTGATAGTACAAGAATGTGATTGTAGGAAGATTAAGTATTTGTGGCCTATGAACACATATAGCTTATTTTTAAGAAAGGAGTGAAATGGTGACAACAGTAGTTTGCTTACAAATGAAAACCACCAAAGAAAACTATTTAATTCACAGCAGACTTTCAAGTCCAAGCAGCAAGAGTGCTAAATTTTCAATATGCTTTATATCTTGACAGAGAAAACAAACTGTATTTTGACAGACAACAGTTGGAGGCTGTAATTGCTGGAGAAATAACTATTTGAATTTTCTTGGTGAACAGTGAGATATTTTTTTCCCCTTGTGGTGTTCACTGATTTGTTCCATTGAACTACACAAGGAGGTGCTACGGCAGTATTCTTATTTCTTGCTCCATAAGCTGACCCATCATACAAATACAGGCAGTTTTGCAAGCAAATTATACCATATTAGATGGGAGATTGTTGTGCTGAAGAGCAGCTGTACAAGTAGAAGTTTAAGAAGTTTAATAACTACAGATAGGGCAGGTAAAATACCATTAAACAGGAAGGGAAAAGATGAAAAATCAGTGCTTTCATGGTAGCATTTGCCAGTTCTCCCACTACTGAACCAGAATCAGTTCAAACCTCAAAGCTAATCAGCACTCCACAGTTATGCTTCTGTCCCTGCAAAGCCTTAAGTGGCAGATTGTCTTAGATACTACAAGGAATGGCACCTCTGATGTCTGGATTTGGATTTCCCAGAGGGACCTGCAACCTTTCCTGCCCTGGAAAGGATTCAACTTTCTTGAAATAACTAAGGAAAAAAAAAAATCTTAATGGAGACAAGACAGTGGTCTGATTTACTAAGTTAACCTTTTATCCACAAAGAGACTATGCACAGAGATATTTGGCACAGACATGCAATATATCCAGCTCCTGAAGGATAGTCCCCAATCCTGAGTTGGGTACATCAGCTCTTCCCCAAAAGTGGGATCCACACATAAAGGTAAGGAAAAGCATCTTAGACTATAAACCTAGAAAGAGAGGGAGGTGTTTTATATCCTACCTGCTTGCTGTTTGGCACCACACTGAGACACTTCCAACAGCCTGGTTTCAGCCCAGGACTAGAAAACTTGGAGCCTATATTTTCATATAACGAGCAAGAAATCACTGCTATGGGCCAAAAGAGATGCTTTTAAGCAATAGCACTGATCTGGACCCAGAGGGGTTCAAATCCATTTGTCCTTAACCTAATGGAAGTCAAACATTCATTTTCCCTCACTCAGAAGAACCACTAGGCTGTTGTGAAACTCTCCCATTTCCCTTTTGACATTATACCCTTTGCAGAAAAACATTTTAGAAAAATAAATGTGCAGAAAATGAGACCAAGCAATTTGGGGTTGATTTGACTTGACTAGAAGGGAAGACATTTGCATCGTGATGTTTGCTTCCAGAACAAAAGTGTAAAGCCTCACCTTTTGCTCATTAATGATTGCATTTCTCCAAGATATTTGTAAGGATGAGCAAAATAATACAAATTGCACCTCCTATGACATTATCACATAATATATTCTATGGACTAAAAATCTAGATACTAACAAATCTTAAGATACAGTTGGTAGTTGATACCACTGAACAGGGACATTTTTAAAGCTACAGTCACATACTTTGGTGATATAAAACTTTGTAAAGTAGTAACTAAGAAACAGACAGCTTATCATTACAGAATGACCTGAGCCATCAGTTGTAAACGGAAAAAAAGGATGTATTTTGGCAAAACCAGCTGTTTGAGATCAAAGAATGGCTTGGACAAATATACACGTTGTGTATATTTATTTGCACAATGAAAGACTTTGCTTTGAAAATCAGAGCTAAGAAAAGGACTCAGGGGTCGTTATGGATAATCACCTCAATGTAAGCTGTCTGAACAATGCTGTGGCAAAAAGGACTAATGCAATTCTTAAAGGGAGCAGGGAAGAAAAAGAGTACAAAGCAGAAATAATGAAGGATTCCAGCACCTCTAGGCAGTGCTGCCAAGATCACTGCTAGGTTACAGAATCACGTCCTTGGTATCTGCATTTTAAAGAGTAGTTAAAGACATTGGACAGAGTTCAAGTGAGTGTCACAAATGAATTCTATAGCTTTAATGAAAATGCCCAAGCCTTCTGACATGACAGGTAAGGAACTCAACACATGCAGTTCACTGAAGAGAAAGCACAGACATACCTTCATCACACCACATAAGTAACTGCACTTGGGAAAGATTATGTGAGGAGCTTTCCAATCTGGCTGACAAAGATCCAGTGATAAAAGCTGAAGCTAGATAAATTTAACCTTGAAATAAGGGGGAAATCCCCAGCAGTAATGAAAGACAAGAACAGCTTATCAGGGGAACCAGTGAAACTACCATCACCTGCAGCATTTTAGGCAAAGACGGATAGCTCTGAAGATACACATCTTTAGCTTAGTTTCAGAATAAATTACTATGGTTTATCCTTTTGAGGTCTGTAAACTGTGGCCCCTTAGTTTCCCCTAGGCATATCTGCATTTTCTCAGCCCTTAATGAAACAGGACTGCCCACACTGGACTCAATATGCTTGCAATATTTTCATGGTGGCTCAAATGATGCTTGCAGGGCTTATGACTGGCAAAGACACAGAGTTAGCATTGTGGAGCCACAGTGACCTCATAGTCAGGGAGAAGTGGTGACAGAGGGTAAACATTCCTGACTGATATGCATGAGATGGAACCAGAGAGAGGCATCAAGTAGATGAACTATTGCTCTCCTCAACATGAAAAACAATCTTTTTAACTGCACCTTGCTTGTTCTAACAGATGCATCTATATTGCAGTCCTAGAAACAGCTATGTGTAGCAACCAGTATCCCATAGGAACTTTAAACAAATTACCCTGCCATACATGGAAGGCTGACTAAATGATTTTACAGTCCCTTAAGATGTTTCTTTTTGTTGTATTATCTTAGGTATGTTGTGTTTTGTTTGTTTTTTTCCCCCCTTACTTTCACAGGTCACTGGAGCAGGTACATAAAAAGAGGGAAGAAAAAGTACTCACCTGAAATGAGGTTTAACCTAGTGTCTCCTGAGAATAACTGACTGAATGCAGTGGCTTCCAGGCTACACAAGGATAAGCAAGACAAAACAAAATTCCACCACTTCAGCAGAACTGCTTGTCTGTAAACTCCAGCTTCCTCACACTCTTATGACCTTGTTCTGTTACAAGGAGTCAGCCCTGCAAATCAGCTAGAATTTTGATTGCAGGTGTTTGAGAGATTGTGATCAGCTCTTAAAGTAGGCATGAGCAATTGCCACAGCAACAGGTGGCCATTAGCAACTCTATTTTACTAAATAAGAAGAAACAAAAAGAAGAAAAACTTCAAAACAAAACACCACACTGAGTGTAAAATTTTGGTCTTCAATCACAGTAGTAGAGTGCTCAATCCACGTGAAGTCAGGAAAGCCTTTCTTTACATGCAGACCAAAAACATTTTGAAATATTCCATTGCTTTATTCAAACTGACCCACGGAGCAATTAGAAAGTGGAGCACACTGCAGACAGTCACACCTGATCTCAGTGTGCTTGCTGAAGCTTCACTTGCTTAAAATACTAGGAAGCACCAGGTCCTGTATGGTCACTCTGCTCATTCAGAGCCAGGGTCCTCCGGCATTGCAGACACACAGGCTGCTCCTTCCATCTATCTCACAGTACACACTTCATCACTTCAGATGGCATTTGAAATTAAAGGTATATAGCAGCCATAATTATAAATGCAACACATGGAGCAGCAATCAGTTTAGATCAGAAACATCAGTGGAAAAACCCAAGGTTCTTGACTCAGTTCAGCAGATGAGATTAGACACATCAGTCCCATGGCATTGCCCGTAATTAAAGGCTCCATCTAGCAGCAAACAGCTGTGTAACTACTGCTGGCTGAACCTCAGTGCTTTGAAATGGGATTAGGACAAAACAAAAGGAAAAGCATCTGCAAGACAAGAAATACCTTAGTTTTTTGGTGCCCTTTTGTAGTTCTGAGAATTCACTACCAGCAGAAATGAAAGTATTACAAACGAAACATAGGAATTCCAGATTAGAAGCATGACAGAATCTTATTACCCAAAACATTATGTTTAGATCCTGCACCAAACATTTATTAATTTATTTTTTCTATAACATCTCAGAGGCCTGATCTTGCCAACGAAAATCTTTTCCACTGACTTCGCCACCATAAGAGAACACTATGCCTCAGACAGGATATACAAATAAAGAATTATCCAAAGAGATGGTGATATCTCCAGTGTTTTTAAATGGTGCATGTTTTTTCTCTGGTTGAAAACTATTTCTAGATATGGACAAATAAAGGATAGCAACAAGAAAGACTCATCCTGTGAGGAAGGTGCCATATGGTACACAAATCCCATTAAGAAGGTTTAATTATTTTAAAGCTTACAGACAAGCAGGAATAAAAGGGAGCCCAGTTCAGCTAGTCTGGAGATGCTGATTTTGCTGACATTTCAGCCACAAGGGGAATGAGAGATCCATCCTTTCTCCTGCTGGCAACCATTACATATGACTGAATGAAGGTGGAAAAACTTGCAGTTTCTGTAAGCAAACACCAGTAAGACAGGGCTGTGCATTACTTCCCACCGAAGTCACCAGGATCCTGCAGTGTTTATATGTTAGCAGCCAGCCCTTTCTCACTTGCACTGACAACTTTAGTCAGAGAAGCTGGTTCATATATATAATGCAGTGAGGAGATTTTCCTGGTTTAAAATTTGTTTGCATCTCTTTTCAGAAATAACCCAGCTTCCTGACAGAGCCATATGTCCAGAGTTGCAAACAGCATTACTATTCACAAATTAATTTCTTCCTTTTCTTTTTTTTTCTTTTTTTCCCCCTCTCCAGGTGATGAAAAATAAATTAACTGGGAGGTCTTCTCAAGAACAATGACTGTACTGTGACCGAGGGGTAGTGCCGCAGCTGCAATCTGCATTGATTCCCCACATCCCAATCTGGATTTTCTTGTCACTGTCATATTGGAAGCAACACAGAAGCGAGGCTTGTTAAGTACTGCCTCCAGCAATCAAAAATAATGGCATAGAGGTGGCTTGTCAGATTTCAAGCAGTGGAAAAAATTAGTCCCTGAAAATGTACACTGTCTGTTCCATCAAGAGTATAACTGAGTGTCTAGTTTGAGTTTATTAAATTCATGTATGGAAATAGCACCTAATTTAGAATCACAGGCTTTGGTTAAAGCTCTGATCCCAAAGTTTTAAGCAAGTCTGAAGCCCAATTAAAAAAATTAAGTCCACAAAATTTAATCCATCTTTACCTTTTTGCTTCAATGTGACTCATGTTAGCTTCCTAAAATTAGACTTTTAATCTCAGATTGGCATCCCTTTCTCTGCCACTCAAGTATCACAAACAGTGAGAAGATTATGGCCACTTATGTAGTATCTATTTTCCTATAATCCTTTTAGCACTATAAATGCTAAATATAGCATTCAGTTTAAATTAGCTTTAACCTCAAATTGACTCCAGTTAACTACACAGGAGCAATCATTAAAAAACAAAACAAAACAAAAAAAACCCAAAAAACTCCACAACCTAGAAATACTCACACATTTTAAGTTTAAGGGGGGGAAAAGGGTATTGAGCTGTTCAGTGCATATAAACAGATTACATCAACAATGGTGAATTTTCAGGGGTGAACAGCCTTTTTGTAAACTCAGGACTTGTAAGCTATGTGTCTGCCACACAGGGGTAGATGGGTTAGTTACAGTTACTCACAAACAGCTATCCCAACTAGCATAAGAAGAAACTGGGGCTGCTCATGCAGGTTCTTAATCCTGGCTATATTTGAAAATGGTCAACAATGAACATTGAAGCATTTTTGTGGATCAAAATCCCACTAGCTTTTCCCCAGACAGCCCTTTGCAGGACCAATGAGACCTTCACAAGGAAAACTTAACTAGGGGAGGACCATCACTGGATCACTGTAAGTCACTAGTCATAAGAGCTAGAACAGGTTTAAAACCTAGAACAGGAATGACTCCAGTAAGACGACTGAAAGGAATCCTGCCTTTCACTTGGCAGTTGCTTCAGGAAGAAATATGTCCTTGCTATCAAAGCAGGGGGTTTCGGGAAGGCTGCTGGAGAGCAGAGTTCTCCCACTTTTGCACAGAGATACTGATAACTGGCCCCAGGAAACCAGTGCCAGCTGCTGCTGAATGCATCCAGCTTTACAGCTGGGGTACAGTGAGGTCGCCAAGGCCAGGGCTCACTCCATGGATTTTAACTTAAACACAGGTTAACAAGTAAGTATGTAACCTATATGTTCTATTTCATAGAAACATAGGATGGTAAGGTTGGAAGAAGACCTCAAGGATCATCTAGTTCCAACCCCCTGCCATAGGCAGGGACACCTCCCACTAGCACAGGTTACTCAAGGACTCATCCAACCTGGCCTTGAACACCTCCAGGGAGGGAGCAGCCACAACCTCCCTGGGCAACCTGTTCCAGTGCCTCACCACCCTCACTGGAAAGAACTTCCTCCTAACATCTAGTCCAAATCTTCCCTCTGCCAGTTTAAACCCATTGCCCCTAGTCCTCTGCCTCTGCAACATCACTTACTCTGGACCTATAATGTTTTTTATCAGCCATTTTGCCCAAGAAGCTTAAGTGCAAATAAAACCAAATAACCCAAATCATACTGAAGTAACCACTCAGTGCAACACCCTTAACGTTACAGGTTCATCTCAAAAGTTGCACTGCTTTTAATAAGGCTGCAAGTTTGTCCATGTCTTACCTGGCATTTTCTTGTACACCAGGCACAGTTACTCTGCCAAACCCTACCCTGGCATGGGAAATGCCATAGAAATGCAAATTAAAATATATCTGATTGTGTCTGCCTGTCCATTTCGCTTCAGCTTGTTGGGAACAATTAAACAGATGCCTAAAGCTGAGCAGAAAAATGAGTACCCAGGAGCTCTTCCCACAGTGTATTGCTCCTTCACTTGGAGAGCTGCCACACACACAGATTGTGATATTCTCAAATGTTCATTACCAAGATACACTCATCTGTTAAACACAGATGGGAAGGAGAGCATAGACAGAGCTGGTCAAAACAGAAATAATGAATTAGAAAACATTCTTGAACTGGGATGACCACTATCGAAACATTATGTGATCTTCTGTTTAAAAAGCTATGAAACCCCAACAAAATAAACAAACACGTTGAAAAAATGTTATTAGAGGTCGACATCAAAACCAGACTCAAACTGGCCATTAAGTATGAAATCCAGATCCCTTACTAACAAATGCAACCCTCATGCTGCTTGCAGAATATTTTTCCTTAAGAATAATCAAATGTTTTTTTCTGAACAAGCTGTATAGTAAAAGAGTAAACAAAATATTTTCAACTACTGGATATAAAACCACAGAACAATAAGATAGTAATCAATACAGGAAATACTAAGAGGAAATAGAAGCTCCAGGGCTTGGTTGGTTTATTTGTTGTTTGAGCCTCCTGAAGCTAGACTGAGCATCTCATGGACCTCAGCTGTCTGAGGGACATCCAGTCTCACTGAGACACAAGGAAAGAAGCAGCACCACAGAGAGGAGATACAAAGATGAAGGTCAAGGACGTAGTGATAGACTCCTCTCATAGGAGAAATTTTGTCAGTTTCCCTATATTACAATTTCCAAACATACTTAACATAATTCAGGAATCTCTTTGACTTCCTACAAATTCCCTACAGTAGGTGGTGGACAAACATCCCAAGTAGGTTACATGCTTTAGAAAAAGAAGTCATCTGGGTTTCATAAACTAGGCCTTTTGGAATAAAATGCTTCTGTTTACATTAATTCTGCGTAATTTTGAAAACCTGCTCACTGATACTTTAGAAGAGATTAGCAAGTTAAGCAATTATCTGTGCTCCCATTTCCTCATGAAATGCAGGTTAATTTAATCTTCTTAGTCTCTGAAATGATGCTATGAGGCATAGCTTTAGTATGAAATAGTATGTCACTCTAGATGAAGGAGGCTGAAAAAGTTTTACTGTCTTTTTTTTTTTGTCTTTTTTTTTTCCCAATAAATAGAGAGAGACTTCATCATAACTACAGTTTCTGTAATCTGTCTCAGGGACACCTAGAATCAATTCCTCCTAAAAAGAGAATCTTTGAAATCAAAGGAAAATTATTAATGTTATTATGCAAATGGGGACACTCCCTGTAACAGTGAAGAGTCAGAATTTGTTTTTCCAAGTTAAGAAAAGAATATAGCTGCTATAAGTGTGACAGTGACAGGAATTGGTTGCCATCGTGAATCAGAAGGGCAATGGTTTGCAGCTATGACCAAGGCACAGTGGTGACATCCCATAAGCTATATCGATGTCTACTCAAGGGAAGCCCTCAAGCTATGGTGGTGTAATGGTACACACTACTCCTTGACAACTCCATACTGTACTACTTTGATATTGCAGCCTCTAAGAAAACAACTAGTTTATCACTACTTGCACAACCATTCATAGGGGACATGGAAATAATTAACGTTGACCAGAACTGGTGTGCCAATGAAAACTCTTCTTCCTCCCAATTCAAATTATCTTTATTTGGTCCTGTGTAACCATTACTAGAGAACACTGAAATGGCAAATTTCCATTGTAGAGACAAAGTAAATTCTCATATGCCAAGTTACCACACCCACAGATAGATAAAACTGCACAGCTGGTACACACCTGAAGTTGCTCTATGGCATTTCCCATCACTGCAATAGCCTTAATGGGCCCCAAGAAAACTTCAGTGAATCATTTTTTTCTTAGATAGTTCCTGTCATATAAAGCTTTCCAAAAGGGAAGTACAAGAAAAGCATTTCTTTAATACTGCTGTAAAATTTTAGGCTTAGCTAATGCCCAGGTATTTCCTAACATCCTCAACACTGCCAGTACCCTGACCAGAGCAGAGCACTGGATTTTTTCAGTTATTGTTTTTACCATGGAATAATGGGGATAGACCAATTCCATGCTAGCTTTCTTATCACTCTTCCCTCAAAACAGCACTGAAATCAAGCTGATAGCACTGAAATCAAGCTGATAGCCCATTGATTTTATTTGCAATGTAACAACTGATCTAAGTGTTGAGGAGTATGTAACTTGTCTAATTTCTGCAGGAGGCTACTGGGTCTCACAGCTTCAAACCTCTTCTGGCTATCTTTTCCAGAGGCCTGGAGGTAGCTGCCAGGAGGGCTGGAAGGGCATATTGCCACTATGACTAAGCATGAAGAGCACAAATAACACACACACAATTTATGCATATTAATCTTGTTGAATCCAACCTACTACCCCCCTCAGTATTGCCGAGGGAAGACTGAGTGGCAGGAGCATACATGGCAGCAGCCTAAGGGTGTGCAGCCATTTGAACATCTCAGTCTAATCAACGCCAGTTCTGTGCCAATGTCACAGCTGGGGGGGGAACCTCACTTGTCATTTCTTAGTTTCACTTTTTCTGAAAAGTCAACATTGTTGTTTTCCTATCATTACAGTAAGAGGATTCACTGAGCCCACAGCCTCTGTTCACCTGGCATGTGTGTAGAGCACTCCAGGGTACCTATTCAGATGTAACCTGCCAAAGTTGTTCACAAGGCCTTTCACATAGCCCACCAGGACAGGTTTACTACACTCAGTGAAAGGATTTGGGCCTTTTATCCACACACCACACCTGAAAGAGATACATCTCCCAAAGGCTGCAGGGCACCTGATTGCCCACAATGTTGTTTGTGAACACCACTGTTTGTTTAGCATAGCTGGCTGAGAAGCATTGGCCAAATACACCAATAGAAAAGCCCTTCTCTCCTACCATGGCATTTCTGGAGGGGAAAGACATCAACAGCTTGTCTTGATATTTGTTTTCGAGGCTGTCCCTCACTCCAGAAGCATGATCATGTAGGGACGTGAGCCAAAGATAGGAATCTGTGCCCATCCAACTGTTCCAAACTCGCAGGGCACCTTCCTATCCTAAGAGCAAGCACCATCCTCCCAGTCCCAGAGATATATCTCCTAGAGACTTCTCTAACCAGTGGAACCACTTTCAACTAATGATAAAATAAAATTAATTTCTTCAATAGACTGTTTCTAGTGAGAGCAAAGTGCTGGACAGAGAACAGTCATTACATCGCTTGCTGAGAGGATCTGGTGTCCTCAGCATCACTTAGTCCATTTAATACAGTGACCTTTCTCCATTACTGAATTGATTTGGTATATGAATGTTTACTGAGTGCATTTAAACTAATGGCTGATAAAGCAGCTTATGTGACTTTTTAATCTAGCTTTTCCACCCCATCATTTGTGGAATGACTGTTTGAAAAGGAAACAAGAAACTGGGTCAAAACTTCCACTGACAGATACTGAAAATGGTATGATGCAGCCACAGTACATGCAATTACACAGACAGATTTGTGGCTTGTTCATTACCAGTAGACTACTTTTCCCATAGCTGAGCATTTCCACAGGCCACCCAACTAGACTCACAGGCACGCTCTCTGTGAGCAGATAGATACTAGACAAGATCCATACAGGCTGCGCTTTACAAAATCTTACTCTCTGAAGTAAAAAATACCAATCCACCCACCAGCCCCCTTCCTCAGGGAGAAAAGGGGAAATGTCATTTGAGAGGACAGGCCCAGCCACATGGCTCATTCCCCTGTACTCTCTCTCTCAAGGGTTTTGACTATCACTAAGCACTGAAGTGAAAGGAACACTGGTCACTGATAGACAGTTTCAAGAGCCTGCTGCAACGTGCAGAGACTAGCTCTGATCACAGATGACCTGATTTATTGAACAGCTGTATTATTCTGTATCATTGAGTGGTGCCATTTTCCCTTAGAGAAAATAACTTTGATCACTTACAAGACACTAAGATCTGTTGCTCTGTTATTACATACATCCACATCATATTATTTCCCTTTCCAAGGTCTTCCATATTTTTCTTTAATAATTAAGCATGCCACACCAAGAATCAAACCAGCGCATTCACCCCCAACGTTACACATGTGCTGTTTCAGCACATGGCAAAAATTAACCAAGAGACAGCAAATAGTCTTTGCAACAGTAACTATTAGATTTACTCCACCTGATGCATAACATCTGACTTTCTGATGACTTCCCCAGCTTGCGTGCTGCAGGCTCACCAACTCAGACAACACGGGACCATATTTTGGTATAGTATGAAACCCTTAACTCCTTTACGGGTCCTCTTCTAGGTATTGCAAGTGTTGCTTAGAATATCATCAATAAACTGACATCAAGTTCATTTAAAATTAGCATTGTCTAAGCCTCCTGATACTGATTTATCCTTATCAACACTAGTAGGGGCACTATTTCAAAATCAGAGACAAAAAAAACAGTCCAAGACATTCTCCTATGAAGGAACTGGCACTGCCAACTCCATCAAATATCTCCACCTGCACATGTTCCCACAGAGCCAGGAGCTGGGGATGCTCTCACAGTCATGGATCCTCCATGGTTCTGTTGATGCATCACAACAGCCAACCAGCACAGTTTGAGAGCTCAGACTGCAGAGTTGGTGACCTGAGTTATAAACATAGGAAAACAAACCAGAAAAGAATACATAACACACATAGAGCTCTGGTTCCTGGGAAATTGATACCCTCTTTTGTTTTCTGAAGAAAACCCAATTCCATCAGTGTGACTCCGAAGGTGAAGTGTCAGTTCCCATGACCTGTCACAGCAGGAAAAGAAAAAAAAAATCACCTTTAGATAATCTCATCCTGGGGATAATCAAGTTAGCTTAGCCCAGCAGATGCTGCAGATCTGAGAAGCATGAGGAACAGGTGCAGCATGATGTGGCCAGAGCTCTTTATGAAAACCATCTTCACTCCTGTGTGGCTGAAGCCATACTCTGGCTAGGGGTCTCCACTTTTCTGGATATCTCACCTTTCCACAGCAATGGCAGCACCTGAGTGTTGCTGGAGCTTTCGAACTACAGAAGGAAATGGCATGATCTACTTAAACCACAAGATCCTCGCAGCAGTGGATTTCTGAGTGATTACCACATACCACAGATTGCCTCTGGACTTTAATCACCTGAGAAGTGTGATAATGTCCAAAATACACACCCCGATGTGTCTTACCAGTGGCAGAAAATGACAGTGATGTATAAACAAGTTGTGCTTTCCACATGTGCTTGGATTTGGCAGGGATCCCAGGAGCCAACTCATGCCCTCTACTGGGTCAAGTGCAGAAAACAGCTCTCTTCCTTTGTCACCACCAGCTCAAAGACATCTCCAAATGCACTGCATCAAGTATTTGCTGACTAGATACTTACATACAAAACTGGGAGATGGAAAGGTCACTCACTGCTGTGCGTCCTCTCAAATAATAAGAATATTTCCTGGAAGAAAGCTGCTGAATATAGATCATTTGTCCAAGACTGACGACACAAAGTGGCAGAAAGGCAAGCAATGAGAAGGGAAAGCCACAAATCTCCATGATAACTATTTCTTCACTTTAAAAAAATTGCTTCAATGAGCTCTCAACAGGGGGCAACCACCATTTTCTTCAGTTCTCACTGAAGTTCTGGTAGAAGTATGAGCTGTTTCTGTTGGATTTTGAATTAAAGAAGTGGACTATATGATTCCTGCAGAAATCAGGCACCCATCCAGAATGGGAGATTGAATAAGTAAGAAGAGAAGAAAGAGGTGTTAATTTCAAAGATGAAGTCAGAAGGATGTCTGAAAACATTAAAAATATTTTGGAAGACCAAGACACAGATGTGCATCTTAGACTGTATCTACAAAATAATTGAAACATTTAAAGCCCTGTCTGGCCCTTTCATTCAGATACTTGCCTAAGGAGCCCAGCCACAGGACAGCTTCTGATTTATTTTAGGCTCACAGGACAGACCTGACTATATCAAGTCAGAGACAGGTTCATAGCCTGGTCTCTTCAGGCCAGTGGGCAGTGGCAGCACAACTCACTGTAGCTTAATCTGCTCTAAGCAGCCCAGACAGAGCAGCTGCCATTTGCTTTGCTCTCTTGCAAAAATGCTGTGGATTTTACCGTGCAATCTGGATTTGACAAACTGGGAGCAAATAAAGACAGCTGATGATTATACCCAAGCATCTGTGCAGATCACCCTTAATGAAAACAAACTCTGCCAGGAAAAAAAAAGTTTCTCTAAGAAACATATTTTTAAGATTCATATATTTGTTTGCTGTTCACCAAACATCACTTGAACAACATTCACCTCCTGCATTGTGACGTATCTCTGCCAAAATCATCTTAATGCATTACTGATGTTACAATAGAAAGGGGAAAAGAGACAATGCCACAACCAAATTAGTATCTCCATTGATCATAAAACATAGCATACTCATCCTTAGAAAGAGGAAATCCTTATGATGACCTTCACAAATGTTAAGAGAATATAAAACTAGGAATTCCACATAAAAAACTTCTGTTGAAGCCAGTAATGTCAAGGCAATTCCTATATGAGGAAGACTTAGAGATTCACAGATTCATGAAATGGTTTGGGTTGGAAGGGCTGTTGAAGATCATTTAGTTCCAACCCATAGGCAGGGACACGTTCCAGTAGACCAGGATGCTCAAAGCCTCATCCAGCCTGGTCTTGAATGTGTCCAGGGAGGGATCATCCATGACCTCCCTAGGAAACCTGTTCCAGTGTCTGACCACTCCTACTATGAAGAATTTCTTTCTAATATGTAGTCTAAATCTACTCTCCTCAGGCTTCAATCCATTCCCTCTCATCATATAACTTCAGGCCCTTGTAAAAAGTCCCTT
>WBNM01009931.1:3161-33261 GCA_013399055.1 Ramphastos sulfuratus | reverse complement strand
TTCCTTCCTTCCTTCCTTCCTTCCTTCCTTCCTTCCTTCCTTCCTTCCTTCCTTCCTTCCTTCCTCCCTTCCCTCCCTCCGTCCCTCCCAGTTGGGAATAACTCTAAACTGCCTGAATAAGTTTCACTCAATGCAGTGCCAATAACTTAGCAGAGTTACCCAAGGACAAGTCCATCCTTGGTGTGAGTGTTCATGGAGCTGCTTTGACACCAGGGACTGCTTTCCTCCAGGCTCCCTGTAAGTTACTTTTCTGAACTCTTAACAAGCTCCTCTCTGAGACATCTGAATAAAACAATAAATTTCAACCAAAAATATTAATAAAGTAGATATTTCAGATACTTCCCTTGCAAATAATTCATTGCACTGAATTAGTTTTCTCTGATCAATTAGGAGTCTGCCAGGTACCAGGAAAGGGTAATTTAACAGCAGGAACAGTTTTGTATATTTTTAGAGAGGATGAGAGAGCAGAACCAGTTTCTTGAAAATTGCTCCTCCAACCCACAGGGCTATGGCTGAAGCTTCCAGTGACACAAGGATTTTTGTTCACCAGTCTTCCCATTTGGAACCAGGATATGTTGACTCATGGCTACTCTAAGCCTGGTTGTGTTGTCTGGTGGAGCACTGTGAGTATTTAGTCTTGAGACCAAAACAGAGTCACCTATCTGGAGGATCTCGAAGGCCTTTTCCAACCTGATTGATTCTGTGGCAGACCCAAGATCTGCAGAGACAAATAGGAGTGCCTACAGTTTCCACCTCTAGAGCTGACAGCTGCTTGAACAGAATGGTGCAGACCCTTTTTACAAGCAGGACAGGCAGAGAGAACACCAAAGTGCCCCAGAGCACCCACAGAGTGACCTGACCCATGTTGTTTGTGCAGTTCTTGATAAGTGCTGCTGCTTAGTCTTTAGTGGCTGACTCCTGGCTCTAACCCAGTTTGTTCTTGTGAGCTCAGGTCTGTGGTCAGCTGGCTGACAAAACAAACAAATGCTGTTTGAATTCTCACCTCTCTCTGGAATTTGAGTGTTTGATGTTGCATTCTCACCTGCACAGTACCAGTAGCAGCAATGCCTTGCCAGTCTGTATCGCTGCTGGTGATGCTGTTAGGGATGGTCACCTTTTACTTGATGGGTTTGAAGTCCAAAAGCCATTCCCTGAAGGGGAAGGAGACAGCTCTGCCTGAGCAGCCAGCTGCAGGCTGGGTTTCTGCAGTGCCATCCACCTTCAACCTCTGCTGCCAGACTGGTAATGCACTTAGGAGTGCAGAAGGGAGCAGCAGCAGGAGCCTGCCTGCAGTGCTGGGTAGCAGGACAGTGGCTTCTGACTTACCCCAAGCTCCTGAAAGCTTCTGCAGCCAAATCCATAGCCAGGATGGCTGAGTGTGGGGATGTTTTGTCACGTGAAGAGCCTTGCTCTTAAAACAAACCCTGTTTTAGTGCTGCCAGAACTTTCTCAGGCTCCTATCTGTACCAATTTATTTTTACAAATTCGTCTCATTTTTCACTGGTGCTTGGGGTATTAAACTGTACAATATTTTGTGTCTACATTTTGAGATCCTGTGAAAAGCAGAAACACCCCCCAAAACTCCCAACAGCCCAGTTCTGTTCAAAATGAGAATAATTGTCAGGGTTGTTGAAATTTCAGCTTTCAGTAACTCCAGCTCCAATTACAATAATTAGTGTGCAATTTGCTTAATGAAAATGTTCAACAGAAATGCTGCAAGAACACACCAAATGAAAATGGCTGTGCTTGAGGATTCAGAAGGCTCTCATCAGCATCTCAAAGGACTTTCCAGTCCCACTATGTTTTAAACAAACATTTTATGTAGAATTGCCAGACTTCTGGGCATTTTCCACCTGAAATATTAGGATTTGCTACGAACCTATGAAAATCTCTGCAGGTAAAATACACCTGAAGAAAACTTGCTCTTGATAGCCCTGAACAAAGAGACTTGGGAGTGTTGATTGCTGAGGAACTCTCATGCCCTCATGGAGCCCAGAAGGCAGCTGTTTGCTGGGCTGCATCCAGAGGAGTGCAGCCAGTAGGGCTAGAGAGGGGATTCTGCCCCTTGACTCTGCTCTTAATCCCTAAGAGATGTGAGTTCATCAATTATTCTTTTTTATTTTCAAGCCATAAAGCAGAGAGCCATGACTGCCTGATACTTGTGTTGCTGCCTGTGCGTGCAGAAGAGTGCTGACCCAGGGAGGAAAGGTTTGGGCTCTGGAATCAATACTGAGCACTGAAGTAGCTTTTAGATGCTCAGCTCCTGCTGTGCTTGGTCTAATTTGCTGCTTGTTGAAATCCCTCTTTAAATGCTGCTGGAGGAGTCTGCTTTATCTCAGCAAGAAACCCAGGGAAGCTGGTAGTTGAAAATAATGGAGCATCAGGAAATAAATGTAGGGATGATGCATGCAGGAGAAGCTTCAGCCATGAAGCTTGTTTTGGAGGAGGGTGACCCCACATCTCTGCTGATTTTTTACTGTTAGAAACAGCATCACCCAACCAGCATGGGGAATGATTTGGTGTAGTGGTTACACTTGAGTCTTATGGCTGTAACCCCTGCAAGACTTGATTAATTTGATCTAGCACACAGAGGTAAACATTCATGCTTGAGCTTTCAGAAGTGGCCCTTTGGGAGACAGTCCCCCTGCTTCTAAGCTCTCCTCACACACTGGAATTCACTTGTCTGGAGCTTTGAGGAGGGTGTCCACAAAGCCAGCCTGGCTGAGCACTACACACTCTAATTGTAAATCATCCCTAGTCCTTCCCAAAAAACCCCAGGAGTCAGTGTGTTGCTTTGGCAAACTGAGGCACGCAGCAAACATGTGAATGTTGAGCAGGAGTGCCAGAGGGTGAGAGACAGCCCCTAACCTTTGCAGAAGAGGGTGTTTTGGTCAGTGATACTTCTTACCCTGCTCTTTGGCAGCCTCCTTTTGAAGTTCAGCTGGCACCAGCCAGTTAAACTGAGAGCACCAAAAGCTCCTACTGCCTGCCTCCCTTCCTTGCCCTAGCAATAATTCCCTGTGCAAGTGGTGCAAAGAAATGGTGGAGCTGATAATGCTCATTTTGAATGCAACACTGCTAGCAAAACCCCTTTGGTTTGTGAAGTCCTTTCATGCCATTGATATGGTTCTTTGCCTTCCTGAAGGAGTTCTCAAGCAGCTGGGAATGAATTTAGCAACTCCTACCTTCCAGTTCAGGGTGAGAAACTAGATCTGCAAGTGCTTAAACAATAGGTGTTTTAAGAACTTGCTGTGCCTTGATACAAGTGAGTCCTCTGCCTTCCCTCTCTTCTGCACTCCTCAGAGTGGTTAAAGATGCAAACTCAACTGCAACTCACTGGTATTGTCATTTGGGAGTTAATTCCCTTTGGTGCTATTGAAAGTCCATAGCCATGTGTTAAGGTAGGAGAAATACTCCCAAGAGACTCATCCCAGTCACAGCAGCCAGATGTCAGGGCAGGGTATAAAAGAGGGATTTCCAGGAAGTCTTTTTTAGCTACCCACATGGTAGGCAATGCCTCACCCACCTTTATATTTCTCTGTGAAGAGAGGATTGAAGAGCTCTTCTCTGCTACAGGCTGTGAAGTTGTTCTGATTTTACTGAGACAGAATCCCAGACCAGCTATGGTCTGCAGATCATTAGCAGTTTGGAGTCAGCTGGGGCAGCTAATCCAAGGTGAATACAGGATAAGGTGGTGGTTACAGGATGAAGTCATGGAGAAGGTGGATAAAGGTCATTATAAAGAGTGAAGCTTGCCTCTTTGTCAGACTTCTCTTTCTCCTGCTCCCAGGGGGTGCCTCCCCGTTAATCGCAACTGCCACGCATTTGTCTTGGTCTAACTTCTATTGGGATTAGTTTAGCTGCTTCCATTTCAACCTGTGGCTCTTCTCTCCTTTTCCCAGACCCCCACCCTGGCTGGAGAGGAGTCACAGAGCGACAGGACAGCTGCTAGAGTTTAGGCCTGGATATGGGCTAACTGGAGACAGACTCCCTTGGGTACGGCATGGGCTGGGGAGGAACAGCAGAAGCTCTGCTGGAACACTTCCCTCTGACCCAGCCAGAAAGAGGCTCAGCAAGGGCTGCCTGTCTCTGCTTTGCATCTGCAAGGTTGTGGTTCTTCTACACATTCAACTTTTGTCCTACACACTGGGAAAGCAGTTGAAGGAATGGGTGGGTTATATGGCTTGTAAGCACTTCTTAAATGCTCTTCACTGAGGTGTTTAGCACAGCTCTTGTGTTCAGGTGCCTGGCAACTAGCAGTATTGTTCTAATGAAATGACTTTTGACTAGAATTCAGCTACTTTGTAAAGGGGAAAAAATCTGAAGCAGCTCTGTGATCTGCTGGCATTTTAATACTGCTCCTCTTTTTCTGAAGTGATTAAATAGGATCTGAGAAAACATTTAATTTTAAAGTACATTCATTTGTCTTAAGGCTTTAGAGCAGCCTTATTACTGCACTGCCTACAGCTGAACAAATGGAAAATTGTGTCCTAATCAGCCCAGACCATGACAGTTTTAGATTTAGGTAGCTCTTGCCTATTAATATGTGAATGTGATTTAAAGTTTGCTGTAAAGGGCTTTTACCTCCTGCACTGAACACAATAGAGAAAAAATGGGTTTGATTTCTGTGGCCAGACTAGAAGAGTATTGGGAGAACAATTCACTTTGGTTTAAAGATTGGTGGGGTCTTTTTTTCCCCCTCTTTCTTTTCAAAATGGGAAAAAACATCACAGTGGCCAAGTAAAAGTTCAGGATCTCATNATAGGAGAGCTGCTGCAGCCCTCTGAGCATCTTCATGGCCTCCTCTGGACCCGCTCCAACACTTCCATGTCCTTCCTGTGCTGGGGGCTGAAGAACTGCACACAGGACTCCAGATGGGGTCTGATGAGAGCAGAGGATATCTGATATCAGGATGCTCCCACCCTGGAGAGTACAAATCCATGGATTACAGAATAATGAAATAATGATTTCCAGACCTCTGGTAGCTTGTCATCATCTCCTGTCCCATCACTGTCAGAGCCAGGATTTGCAAGGAGTGCAATAGAAGGAGTGAGAAAGCCAACATCTGAATCACCTCAGTCACAGTGACATGATCCAGCCAGAAAGAGCAAAGCTAAAGGGCAGCTCTACCCATCTGCATGTTCAGCTGTTCCACTTTTCACCTGTGTGAGTCATTGGCTTTTGCAAACTTCAGGCTGAATAAAGGAAAGCTTTGAAATAAAACAGTTTAGAACCATGGAATCATAGAATTGTTTTGGTTGGAAAAGACTTTTGAGATCATTGAGTCTAATCATGCTTTGACTTTACTATGTCTAGGGCTAAACTCTGTCCCTCTCTACAACCACATCTCTACAACCTTTAAACATCTCCAGGGATGAGGATTCAGCCAGTGCCTTGGGCAGCCTTCTCCAGGGTTTGAGAACCCTTTCAGGGAAAATCTTTCTTCTAATACCCAGCCTAAATCTCCCCTGATGCAACTCGAGGCCATTTTTTTCTTGTCCTATCACTGGACCAAGCCAGTTTTGTGAATGAGGGAAATATTCTTCCCAAATGGACAAAGCAAGAGCGATGGTGGGGAAGGGGGTAGCAGAAAGCTTGTCAGCTGAGCACACAAATGCATTGCCTGTGTTTTGTCAGGACAGCCAGCATCATGCATTCCTTGCACTGCTTCAGTCCTTGGACCGAAAGCCCAACAGCAGCTGTCTGCTTGGCAAGACTGGTGGTGGCATTCCAGCTGGAAGAGGTTACTGCTCTCAGTCGTGGACAGGACCATTACCCAGTGCAGCAGGAAGACTTTCTCCCCACTGTAGAATCATAGAATCATAGAATGGGAAGGTTGGAAGGGACCTCAAAGATCATCCAGTTCCAACCCCCTGCCATAGGCAGGGACACCTCCCACTAGCACAGGTCACTCAAGGCCTTGTCCAACCTGGCCTTGAACACCTCCAGGGAGGGAGCAGCCACAACCTCCCCGGGCAACCTGTGCCAGTGTCTCACCACCCTCACTGCAAACAACTTCCTCCTAACATCCAGTTTCAATCTCTCCTCTGCCACTTCAAACCCATTGCCTCTTGTCCTGGCATTATAAGACCTTCTCAATAGTCCCTCCCCAGCCTTCCTGTAGGCCCCCGTCAGATACTGGAAGGCTACTACAAGGTCTCCTTGAAGCCTTCTCTTCATCATTTACAGATGAGAGAGGAAAGTGCAAGGATGATAACCTGGTATGACATACTCACACCCAATCTTTCAGTAATGGACACTGCATAGCATCCTGGGCTGCTTTTGGCTGGAAAAGGCCTTGGAGATCACAGAGCTCAACAATTATCTAACTCCACCAAGTCCTGCTCCTAACGATGCAGAGCTTTGCTGGTGTCCAACACCAGCTCCAAGACCACAGAAGCTCCTGACAACATCTACCACAGCAGAGTGTCTCAGCAGCAGACAACCTGCTGTCATGTTGTGGTTCTGTCAAACATCAGCCACCTTCTCACAGCTGTGGGGCTGAGCACTGGTGCAGGAAGAAGAGGGGCTCTGGTTCAGTGTATGTCCAGAAGAGAGCTGCCACTGTGGCTCCCACAGCATCTTCTTGAACTCCCTGAGTGATTCAAGGCTTGGATGGTTCAAGCTCTTTCCCTTCATTGAAGAGTTTTCACTGCCACCTGTAAGCCAAGGGAGGGGAATGTCACACCCTGTACCTAAACCCTTGTTTAGCAGGCAGACCTTGGCTGAAACTGTAAGATTTACACACCCTGCCTCCCAAACTGTCCTGGAGCTCAGAGCCCCCATCCATCAAGGACACCTTTAGGGAAGCCTCCAGCCACTGTCTATGCACACAAGCAGCCTTGGCAGTTCTTCCTGCAGGTTTTGGTGATTGAGTACAACAGCAGGAGAGGCCAGATGGGCTGTCTGTGGGCTGCATGTAATTCCCCCAATCCGTGCAGGAAATGGGAATGTTGGATGAGCTGCTTAAGATAGATCTAGAAACACTTTCTCTGAAGGATGCAGCCAGCCTTTATGCTGTACACTGTTTGTGTTTCCAGCCATGGAAGTCATCAGTACAATTAATGTGGTTTAGATGGGTAATGAAAAGTCCTTTATTCTCCTTTACACTGGCACACAATTTAACCTGTCAGCAGTCTGCACTACAGAAGGCTGTTTCTGAAATTCCTGGCTCTGGGACTTAGTGAGGCACTTATGAAAATGTACTTAAGTGCCAGTGAGTCAGCAGTCAGGGCTGAAACTCATTTCTAGGAACTCTGTGATTTACAAGCCTTGACTCCCAAACCTGGTGCTTGGCACAGCAAGAGAAAGGACCAACTCTCAAATGCAGATCCCAGTGCAAACCACACAAGTGAAAAACACAGTAAGGAAAGAGTCTCCTGAGACATGCCTGCACCTGTCATTTCAAACCAGAACTGCTCCACCTCAGCCATGTTCTCCCTGGGGTCATGTATTCTTCACTGATGTTGAGTTCAAGGATCCCACTGACCCAGAAAAAAAGAAACATTCTTTATAGTTACCAGTACAAATGAAGACCATTCCTGTTCTTTTGGACCCTTTAACTGTGGAGTGACTTTATGTGATCTATTTCCAACATTGTAACGAGGGCTGGTATTGGCTTCAGGCAGTGCTGTGTGTGCACAGGGTGGCTTTAATAGCCTTGAAATCCTAAGTAATCAGATGAGAATCAAGGAGAAAACCCAGGCTGCTCTAGCAGGTCTCTGTGCATTTGCCCAGTTGGAGGAATGCTTGACATTTCATCTGCTGATAGAGCACCTGAAGCAAGGCAGCTCTAAGTGATTTCTTATCACAGCCTAAAGAGACCATTCACATTTGATCTGCAGAAGACAATTTCAGGAGTTGCCTTAGATGTGATTACTGAGTTCAGAGGAATAAACAGTTTAACCAAGACACCTTCCCATCTGCTTTTGTTTTGGTGAGGGTTATTTAGGTTCTTATTAAATCACCTAATAGTAATCAAGTGAGGAAAGACAGGAGGGTAAACATGTTGGAAATTAACATCAAAAGCATTAAGGAAGGTTCCATTTGTTTGCATTTTGCAGGTTGCAGAATTTGGCTTTTACACTGCAGTAAACCAAGAAAGACTCAGCTCTACAGAATCAGAGGATCCAGCTGACTGCAGTGGACTTGCACTGGATCTGGACAGGCTGTGTTGATGGGCTAAGGTCAGCTGTATGGGATTCAACAGGGTCAAGTGCTGGGTCCTGAACTTGGGTCGCAGCAAGCTGGTGAATGCTCCAGGCTTGGGGCAGAGTGGCTGGAAATTGCCCAGCAAAGAAAGACTTCAGGGTGCTGGATGACAGCAGCTGAAAGTGAGCCAGTGTGTGCCCAGGTGGCTAAGAAGGCCACCAGCATCCAGGCCTGGATCAGCAATGGTCTGGCCAACAGGACCAGGGCGTGGGTTGTGCCCCTGGACTCAGCGCTGGTGGGGCTGCACCTCAAGTACTGCATCCAGTTCTGGTGTCCCCAGCATAGGAAGGGCACAGAGCTGTTGGAGCGAGTCCAGAGTATGGCACAAAGATGATCCAAGGGCTGGGGCACCTCTGCTATTAGGACAGGCTGAGGGAGCTGGATGTGTTCAGCCTAGAGAGGAGAAGACTTTGGGGGGACCTTAGAGCTGCCTGCCAATACCTGAAGAGATCCTACAGGAAGGCTGCAGAGGGACTTCTTATGAGGGTGCCTAGAGACAAGACCAGGGGGAATGGTTTGAAGCTGAGGGGGAGCAGGGTTAGACTGGATCTTAGGAAGAAATTCTTCAGTATGAGGGTGGTGAGACTTTGTCTGCCCAGGGAGGTTGTGGCTGCCTCCTCTCTGGGAGTGTTCAAGGTCAGGATGGATGATGCCTTGAGCAGCCAAGTCAAGTCGAGAGATGTCCCTGCCCATGGTGGGGAAGTCAGAGCAAATGATCTCTGAGATCCCTTCTAACCAGAGTCGTTCTGTGATTCTATGAAAATAAAATAACAACGTGAGAACTCTGTGAAAAAGGCTTTATTGTGACTGCCTGTTTCTCTCCCAGAAATGTGATGAGCCCATTTCTCATGATTCCTGCTGACTGTGGCTCTCAGAGCAAGGAGCAGTGTGCCTTTTGGAACCGCTGTCATCAAGGTTGTATGGAGTTTAATTATGAAAACAAAGCTGTTGCATGGCATGCTCTAAATGCCACAGCTTCCACTTAGGCACTGATCTGATTTGCATTCCTTTTAATAAATTAGGTATTTAATTACATTATAAATGTAATCTCTAATTGAAGCACCTTCTCCCAGTGGCCATAACTCCATGATGGCTTCGTAGGAGCTANGCCTACAGGAAGGCTGGGGAGGGACTATTGACAAGATCTTGCAATGACAGGACAAGGGGCAATGGTTTAAACTGGCAGAGGGGAGATTGAAACTGGATGTTAGGAGGAAGTTCTTTCCAGTGAGGATGCTGAGACACTGGCACAGGTTACCCAGGGAGGTTGTGGCTGTTCCCTCCCTGGAGGTGTTGAAGGCCAGGTTGGACAAGGCCTTGAGTGACCTGTGCTAGTGGGAGGTGTCCCTGCCTATGGCAGGGGGTTGGAACTGGATAATCTTTGAGGTCCCTTCCACCCTTACCATTCTATGATTCTATGGTGCCTCCACCACCTCCCTGGGCAGCCTGTTCCAATGCTTGATCACTCCTGTAGCACAGAAATTCTTCCTAATACCCAACCTAACCCTCCCCTGGTGCAACTTGAGGCCATTTCCTTTCAGTCTATCACTTGTTTGCAGGGAGAAGAGACCGACACCACTTCAATTTCTCTGGGAGACATCCAAAGATTAATTCAAGCACTTATATATGTATCTGATAGTTTGCAATATTCTTCCCCTCCCCAAACCTCTCATTTTGAGAAATGAAGGCTGGGTTTCACGTAGGAGATAAGCAGCCCAGCTAATGAGTTTGGGACTCTCCTGTCCGTGGGCAGACAAATCCTGTTTGTTTCTCTGAAGTGCGGCAGCTCCGTTTCAGATGAAGCTGCGAAGGCAATCCCATTTATTTTTCTTTCTGTAAATTGTGTCACTAAATACCTAGCTAAACTCATTAGCAGAGTAAATGGAGAAGTATGGGGATCCCATTTCTGGAGGAGAAATGGCACAAAAGCCAGGCTGGCTGCAAAATGCAGGTTTGTAAACACCGGTTTGGGTTCTCGGCTGCGGCGCTTTGTTGACTTTGATTAATAAGGACCTGGTCTGTTGATGTTCTCTCAGATCAGTATTGATGTAGCTCTCCTTTGCTCTCAGGGTGGTTCTCCCTGATACCAAATGCAGAAAGGAGGGCAGCTGAAGCAAGGCTTCCTGGCTAGGACTTCTATTGGAGATCATGGTACTACAAAAATACCATATGGAGCTGTGAAAGAGAGGCAGCTGTTTCCATGTGGGAATCTCATTTCTTCACCCTCCCTCAAACTACCTGAGGTCAGATATTTTGGGACTTGCCTTATAATATGTATTTTGGTGCCTTCAGGAACATTGTAGAATCATAGAGTAGTTTGGGTTGGAATGGACCTTAAAGGACCTAATTTCCATGGCCAGGGACACCTCCTTCTAGACCAGGTTGTTCCAGGCCCCGTCCAGTCTGGCTTTGAACACTGCCAGGCTTGGAACCCCCACAGCTTCTCTGGGCAACCTGTTCCAGTGCCTCACTCATGTTCAGGGGGAAGAATTTCTTCTTCATGTCTAATCTCAACTGAGGTTGTTCCAGTTTGAAGTTGTTATCCCTTTCCTGCCACTCCATGCCTTTGTAAAAACTCCTTCTCCATCTCTCCTGTAGCCCCCTTCAAATCCTGGAGGGCTGCTGTGAGGTCTCCCTGGAGATCCCATCTGTAGCTCTGCTGAGAGGACAATTCAAATGAGAGGAACAAGGGGGACCAGGTATTTTTTGGCCAGGTTATTTTGTTGTAGCTTTGTTGCATTTCTGAGGCTGAAGATTACACAAGAGCCTTGGAGTGACCAGCAACAGCCTCTGAGCTTCAGGGTTATGGAGGTGGTTTTGTTGGAGATGTGGGCAGAGCCTACTGCAGGGCAGTGGAAGAGCACATGAAGGTGCTGCTCACCTCCTATGTGCTCCTACTAACTAAAGTTGTCGTGGTCAAATCATCACAGAGAAGTTGACTACACAGTCAAAGGCTGCTCTTTGGGTGTGCCTGCTACAGAATTTGGTCATTCTCAAGATGTTTGTTGTGGTTTTTTTTTCCTTGGTGTTCCTTTTTTCATTCAGTTAATAGAATCACAGAATGGTAAGGTTGGAAGGGACCTCAAAGATCATCCAGTTCCAACCCCCTGCCATAGGCAGGGACACCNCCTGTCCAGGTCCCTCTGGATGGATCCCTGCCCTCTAGCAAGTCAACTGTGCCACACAGCTTGGTGCCATCTGCACACTTGCTGAGGCTGCACTGATTCCTCTGTCCATGGCACTGACAAAGATGTCAAACAGCACTGGTGCCAGCACTGACCCCTGAGGGAGCCACTTGGCACTGGTCTCCAGGTGGACATTGTGCCCTTGATCACCACTCTCTGAGTGCCACCATCCAGCCGATTCCTTATTCAGCAGTGCTCCACACAGCAAATCCATGTTTTTTCCAGTTTGGTGACCAGGATGTCAAGTGGGACAGAGCCAAATGCCTTACTCAGGTCCAGAAAGTGGCTTTCTCCCCTCTGCACCACCAGCCTGTGGCAGAACTGTAGGTGTTGCTGCTCTTACCTGGCAGATAAAAATGAGGCTGTTGTATGGCTCTTAGCTATTCAAATGAGGCTTTGAGCTGTTAGAGAACAGCATCACAGACTTCAGCACAGCTGGGGGTCACAGGGCAATGTGTGCTTGGAAGATAGATGCGAGCAGCAAGGTTTAAAGCTCCCAATCAATCCTGACAGGGGAAAATAAGTGATCTGTGCAACATCTGTGCTGGGAAAGGAGAAACCATCACCTAATGCTGGGTGTGGGAAGCTCTGGGTTAGTCATGACACTTGGGATTGCTGGCAGGATGCCTTCTCCCAGCTGATCCCTGCCTGAGGCAGGTGGCAGGGGTGCCTGGTGGTTTATGTGGGGTAAGAGAAAAAAGGCTAAAGCTTTGTGCTCTGCTTGACTCCCTACGGCTCTGTTCCATGTGCTTCTCCTACATGATGTACGGCTTTATTATCAGGCTTACCTTCAGCTTGGGAAGTGTCTTTTCACTGCTTGGGACTTGTTTCACTCCCTCCTGCCATCTGTGGCTGTCACAGTTAAAATCACGTTGGTCTGGAGTATGTTCAGCTCTGAAGTTTTTCACCAGCAATCACTGAAGATGGCTGAGCTGCTTTATTTGTGAAGGCTAAAGTGGGGAAGTTAGCGTGGGAGAAATTAGTTCCTGCCTTGCAGGCCAGTCACAGTGGCTTCCTCAGGATCATCTTAACCCCTTTTTTGTTGCCCAAAAAATAAGAAGAAGTTGTGTGACTCATGGTCCTCCTGATTTAAGTGAAGACTGACTGAATGTGCACATTCCTACAGCAGTTTTGAGTGTCTTCTCTTTGCTCTCCACTTTGATCCAAATGGGGGGGGAAGGAAAAGCATTTACTTGTGCTAATTAATTTATTTGTGTTAATGAGCATCTATTGACTCGTCCTTCCCTGTGGCACACATAAATCTGAGGTGTGCTTCAAATCGGCCATGGTTTAGAATAGCAAGGAAAGAAAAGCATCTGGGGGTTGGTTGGTTGGTTGGTTGGTTGCCTTCTATAAATAACAGCACTCAGGAAAGGGAAGCACTGACTCTGTGCTGCTGGTTAGAGGAAAGCCCTGGTTTTCAGCTGGACATGTGGCTCAGCTGTACTTGTGGCACTGGCTATTCACAGCCCTTTACACCCATCTATAGCCTTAGAGTTCACAGAAAGGTGGCTGCAGCTCAGCAAAGCACTCTGCATTTTTTCCAGAAGTGATGGGAAGTTGTTGATCAAGTGTTACAAACCAGGAGTGGAAGGAAACCAGTTCTGTCTGCAGCAGGTTGTTGTGCACCCATAGGGAGATGGTGTGGCTTTTGGTTGCCCTCAAGAGCCTGTTAGACCAGAGCAGTAGGACACCAGCCTCCAGGTGTGGTTTGAATTTCCTGAGTGGGAAAAGTTTTTCATGGTTAGAAGAAGCTCCTCCAAGCCCTTGCCACTGGCAGGAGAGCATCTGAGCATGGCTGAGGCAAAATGCCCAAGATAGGTATAGAATCATAGAATGGTAAGGTTGGAAGGGACCTCAAAGATCATCTAGTTCCAACCCCCTGCCATAGGCAGGGACACCTCCCACTAGAACAGGTTATATATATATGATAACTGTGAGCTTTCCAGGAGAATCATCAGCTGAATCATCAGCTGCCTCTCTGCTGGCCATGCAGACCCTCAGCTTTGATCTCTGCTGATTTTTACCTCAGGCCTTCTGTTTCTCACCCTGGATACACATTTTGCACACTGAGCTAGCTGGTCCTACAAGGGACACACCTTGGAGGGCTGCAAGAGGAGCTGAGGAGAGCAGCTCCAGTGTAGTTGTCAGCAACCTGCCCACAGCTTCCAACGGGACGCACAGACAATGCTGCTTTCCAGCCTTCAGAATCACAGAATTAACCTTTGAGATCATCGAGTCCTACCTGTCACCTAACCTTCCAATTGACTAAACCACGTCACCAAGTGCCTCATTCAGTCTCCTTTTAAACACCTCCAGGGATGGTGGCTCCACCACCTCCCTGGGCAGCCCATTCCAATGGTCAATCTCTCTTGCTGTGAAGAACTTCTTCCTAAAAGAAGAACTTCTCCCCCAGAAGAGCTCCTGCTTAGCCCTTTTCACTGCAATTCCCCCTCCCAGTGTGAACTTGCCTACATTGGAGATAGTCTCCTCAGTGAGAGAAGAATACCTGGATCTAGCTAAGTTGTGCAGAGAGAACATCAAAAAGGCAAAAGCCAGTGAGAGCTCAACCTGGCTGCTGCTGTAAGGCATAATAAAAATGGGTTTACAATCTGCGTGAAACAAAAAGAAAGCCAAAGAAAATGTCTTGTGCAGCTGATGAGAGAGAAACAAAACAAAAAAAAAAACCCCAGTTGCTGTTCTCAGTTTCCATTTGTTTTGGCCATTTTATGACCTTTTTTGCCCACAGGCTTTGGTACCAGACCATGGTAAAGCATCCTTGCTCTTGGCAGATGTCTGCAGTGATTGGATGGAGGCTGCAGCGTGGTTTTGGGACCATTAAGGTGGGCAGCTATAATTCACCCTTCCTACAAGTATACTTCATGGCTCAAGAATGAGAAAGATTTGAGATAAATGAGAGGGAAAAGTCTGAGTGGGAAGAAAAGTAGGAGCCATGGGAGGGCCAGAGGCTGGGACCCATCCACGGAGACAGGAGTTGTGTTGGTTATTGCCTCCTGATGCTCAGCAGTTCTGGCAAGGGAAATGCTATGGTGAGAAAAGAAAAAAGGTGGTCTCAGGATGTTAGTCTTGAGAGGAACAGAAAACACACTTAGGTGGGTCAGGAGAATGCTCCCTTGTTTTCCCTTCCCACCTTGAGCATGTGTGAGAAGATACTGACCATGAGGAGCAACATAAGCCTGCAAAACCATGCCTGGTGTATGGCAGACTTTAAACCCAAGTGTTTACAGCAAAGCCAAACAGTATGAATTGAATGATGCTTGCTAGCAGCCTAGGCTCCAGGAAGGCTTCCAAGCTGGGTGGGAAGTGAGCTGGAAAATTGCCAGGTAAGTACAAAGTGCAGATGTGCTGACACCAATCTCAGTGCTTCATTCTGCAAAGAACTTAGAACTCATGCCAGGACAAGGGGCAATGGTTTAAGCTGTCAGAGGGGAGATTTAGAATGGATGTCAGGAGGAAGTTCTTTCCAGTGAGGGTGATGAGACACTGGCACAGGTTGCCCAGGGAGGTTGTGGCTGCTCCCTGCCTGGAGGTGTTCAAGGCCAGGTCGGAGGAGGCCTTGAGTGACCTGTACTAGTGGGAGGTGTCCCTGCCTATGTCAGGGGATTGGAACTGGATGATCCTTGAGGTCCCTTCCAACCTTACCATTCTATGATTCTATATCTCACCAGCTACTCCAGAAAGCTTCACTCTCTGCACACACTCACAGAGAGCAACTGATGAGTTCCTCCCCCTGCAGCAGACCATATCTGATTGCATTTGGAATAGAATCATGGAATAGAATCATGGAATCACTAAGGTTGGGAAAGACCTCTAGGATCATCAAGTCCAACCATCAACCCAACTCCATCAAAGCTCTCTTATTTGTGGCAGGGATCCTGAGGTGAGTTTCCCGCTCTGGCCCTTCTTCCTGGGTTAGCTACCCAGTACAGGGGCATATTTTGCCCCTTCTCACACAGAGATTCCTGTTTTGTGGTTTTGGTTCCTTTAAAAAGGGATAGAAGTGCTTTGAGGAGATGATTTTTCTCAGGTGGAAAGGGATCTCTGTCTGTCGGTACTCCTGTTAAATGCAACATCATCCTTTGGGTAGCCTGCCTGGATGCTCACTTGAGGATGTAAACCAGCAGCATTTTGTTTCCAAATGGCTTTATATTTTGTGGAATAGCTTCCATTTGTGAGGCTTTAAAACAGAATCAACTTTCAATGGTGGCATTTTGCATTTGTTTTGTCCAAATGTAAATGTTTAGGCTGTTAGGCAGCAGAGAGTCAGGCCCAGAATGAAACTTTTTACTTATCTGTAATTGAAGAGAATCCCCTGAGGAAACACAGACATAATTTCATCTGTCTCTAAGATTTCCACTCTCCCTTTAATCATATTTCTTGCAGTACTTTCTCTGTTTTCCCCTAACAAGAGATCATTCTTGGCTTTTCTTTTTTTTCTTTTTTTTTGGTTTTTTTTTGTTGGTTGGTTTTTGGTTTTGGTTTCATTTTGTTTGTTTCATTTTATTTTGGTTTTTTGTTTTGTTTTGGTTGTTTGCTTTGGTTTTTTGTTTGGTTTGGGTTTTGTTTTTGCTTTGCTTTTTGTTTGTTTTTTTGTTTTGGTTTGGTTTTTCATTTATTTTTTTGTTTTGCTTTTTCTTTTTTTTTTGTTTGGTTTGGTTTTTTTGTTTGGTTTTTTGTTTTGTTTTGTTTGGTTGGTTTGGTTTTTGTTTGCTTTTTGTTTTGTTTTGCTTTCCTTTTTGTTTGTTTTGTTTTGATTTTTTTTTGAGTTTTTTGTTTGTTTTGGTTTGGGTTTTTGTTTATTTTTTGTTTGGGGTTTTTTGTTTGTTTTTTGTTTTGTTTTGCTTTGTTTTTTGTTTGTTTCATTTGGTTTGGGTTTTTGTTTTGTTGTTTTGGTTTGGGGTTTGGAGTTTTTTTGGGGGGGGCTTGTTTTTTTGTTTGATTTGGGTTTTTGTTTGGATTTTCTTTTGTTTGGGTTTTCTTTGGTTTGGTTTTTTGGGGTTTTTTTTGTTTGCTTTGTTTTGTGTTCTTGTTTTTTGTTTTGGTTTGGTTGTTTTTTGTTTGTTTTGTTTTTGTTTGGTTTTTTGTTTGTTTTGTTTTGGGTTCTTGCTTTTTGTTTTGGTTTGTTTGGTTGGGATTTTGTTTTGTTTTGGTTTGGTTTGGTTGGTTGGGTTTTTGTTTTGTTTTTGTTTGTTTTGTTTTTGTTTGGGGTTTTTTTTGGTTCTGTTTTTTGTTTTGTTCTGGTTTGTTTTGGTTTGGTTTGGTTTTGTATTGTTTGGCTTTGTTTGTTGGTTGGTTTTTTTTTCCCAGCTTCCACAACACAAATTGCCCACAAACATTTTGTTTGGATGAATCCATTGGAAGGAAAGAAATCAGTGAGTGGCTCCTTCTAGAAATCAAGCCATGCAAGGTTATCTCCTGCATCCAGCTGGCAGAATTCCAATCCCCTTGTTAGCAGGAGCTGCAGCACTCTGACCTACCCAGTTCCTAGGAACCTGCATAATGAGTGAATACATTTCTGTTTAGGGAGCAGATTATAAGGTTGCTTGATTATTGATTAGTTAACTTCAGAGCCTGCTCTAGGGAAGCAAACTGTGCCATCAGCACTTGAGGATCAGTGGTGTAATTAATGGGTGCTATGGGGTTGCCTGATTCTTTTTAACATCACCTTATTTGTTTGGCTAGTTAGTTAATTGCTCAGGGTTTGCTTGCATCTATTCTTCAGAGGAAATGCTTACCATGCTCAAAAGTTTACAAATAGAGCATCACTGAGTGTTTTCTGTCCTCAGAAGCAGCTCTAAGTCTCTGACATCCCTGCTTTGTAGCTTGAAGACTTGATGGCTGTTTAATTAATTGCCTTTATATCCTTTGGGTTGTTTGGCATGAAAATGCTCTCATTTTATTGCTATGTTTAAGGATATGGGGATGAAGGATAAAATCAGCTCACTTCAAATCCATATTCTACTTTGTTCCCACATTTTTTTATGTTTGACTGAATCACAGAGAATCACAGACACATGCAGGTTGGCAAAACCCCTCAGGATCACAAAGTCCAACCTAGAAGCCTACTCTACAAGATTCACCTTCAACCATATCCCCAAGCAGAGAATCACAGACACATGCAGGTTGGCAAAGCCCCTCAGGATCACCAAGTCCAACCTAGAACCCTACTCTACAAGATTCACCTTCAACCATATCCCCAAGCAGAGAATCACAGACACATGCAGGTTGGCAAAGCCCCTCAGGATCACCAAGTCCAACCTAGAACCCTACTCTACAAGATTCACCTTCAACCATATCCCCAAGCAGAGAATCACAGACACATGCAGGTTGGCAAAGCCCCTCAGGATCACCAAGTCCAACCTAGAACCCTACTCTACAAGATTCACCTTCAACCATATCCCCAAGCACCACATCCAAACAATCCTTAAACACATCCAGGGTTGGTGACTCCACCACCTCCCTGGGCAGCTCATTCCAGTCCCTGACCACTCTCTCTGTGAAAAACTTTTTCCTAATGTCCAATCTAAACCTCCCCAGCCTCAGCTTGAGGCCATTCCCCCTTGTTCTGTCTCCGACTGTTTGTGAGCAGAGACCAGCAGCAGCCTCACAACGTCCCTTCAGGCACTTGTAGACAGTTGTTTCCATATGATGGAAAGTGAATGTAAATACATTTCCAGAACACAAACTAGGTGCTTAGGAAGCAAATACAGTAAGGGAACTGCTGTATAGTGCTTAGGAAGCAAATACAGTAAAGGAACTGCTGTATACTCTTTCCGTGGACTTTCAAACCATTTGGGAATCAAATGAGTCAGTTCTGAGCCACTGTGGGATTATTTTTCCATGGCTTTCTGCTCAGATAACCATGCACAGCTAAGCAAGAATGGTTGGTAATGTCTGTAGAGGTGAGAACTGTTGTCCCTGTGGTGGTAGCTACTAGCCCAGGTGTGAATCCCAACCACTTGTATCACAGAAGAAATACTTTGGTTTTATAATTACTCAGTGTTTACTTATGAATGTCAGAGCTGTTAAGACTTACTGGCTCTGTAGATGAAGTCAGTCTAGAGACTGTTTACTAATTAAAATACAGAGATAACTTGAACCTGTAGAAATGCCCTAGAAGGACAGGCTGATGTGTCACACTGGATCTTCACACTCCTGTTCATTGTGGACATATGCACTACAAGGTGGGCAGGCTGGTTGGGAAATAAATAAGTGTTCTGCATATTTTGCCTTTAGTTGAGGTGGTCTGGTTTTGTTCAGCCTAAAATTATCTGTAGCTAAATGACTGCAACAGTGGAGCTTCATTTTACGTCCACAGGTGGCTGGGAAGCATCTGGGTCTTGGCTTGGTGTGGAGAAGTTAATCTGCTAGAACAGTTTTTATCACTCCTTTCCAAACCCAGAGCTCTGTGTCATCAGTGATCTGTTGGAGAGTGCTACCAAATGGCACAAGCTAGAGAAGTCATTATGCTGTTGAAACTAATATCAGTACTTGACTACTGCAGGCTTTCTCTTAATCAGAGAGGCACAATTACAGCTTGGCCACGGGCAGAAGGAAATTTCAGCTTTGGATTTGCATTCTGTGTATTTGTATTTATTCCCACACCTCTTGTCAATAGTGATAGTGAGTTGGAGGTCCAGTGGAGATCAGTGGATTGAAAAGTTCAAAGCCAGAAATTTTCAGCACAGCTTCAGGTACCTTTTCATAATTATATTGACTATAAGGCCCCTTGGGTTAAAAGAGAGATAGAAACCTCCATCAGAAGTCATGAAACAGAAGTTGCCTTCATCTCCATTGAAGTAAAAAATCTCCCCTGCAAGGATGTTGGATTAAAAACAAGGCACAGGACAGAAGCTGGGGGTTTGTGTGGGTTTGTTTTTTTTAAGCCTAAACCCTAAATATGTAGTCTAAATTCTCTCTACCAAGGGAAAATGTCAGATGCCTCTAAGTCATTTTTAGTAGTTTAAAGTGCAAGGACAGCTATGTTTGCATAGCTGTAAAAATCTGGCAAGCAGATGGCAAACACACTGAATTCCAACAGGAAATCAGATCTGCAAGACCATTGTTTAGTACCAGGTTGCTCTTGGAGAGAGGCTGATGCTGATGACTGACAGGAGACCGTGCAGCAAACCCTCTGCTCAGGCTGGCAGGCGACTGCTGATGCGAATAGCTGCGGCGATTTCAGCAGACTGGCTCCCTCCCCAGTGCAAGCAACTGCAGAAACTGGCCCAAGTCTTCAGTTATAAATCAGCAGTGGAGGTCAGCTGAGGCCTGGAAGATGATAAAATGAAGAGTTTATCAGTAGTTATATGCATGTGCTTAAGCCCTGGTGAATGAAGGATACGAAGACCAGGCACTGAGCTCTGCCGTGGAGTGCATGAGCTGAAAACATGCATATGAAAAGCAGCCACAGCTCAGCTGCAGGATGGCAGCTCTTGGACCTTCTCTGGACTTGAAAGAGTTTGCTGTTTGGGTTTTTCTTTCTTTTTTTCCAGGAAAGTCCCATCTGCAGAAAATAGGAGAACTTCAGGAGGGAAAGCAGAGAGCCTGGTCTGATAAATAGCTTAAAAGAGGGAGGATACCTGAGAATCACAGAATCATCACAGAATAGCTCAGGTTGGAGGGCACCTGGGAGGTCATCTACACCAATCTCCCTGCCATGGGCAAGGATGCCTCTCAACTAGGCTTGGTTGGTCAAAGTTGCAGCCAGCCTGACCTTGAACACTTCATAACTGCTCTCCAGAAGGAAGATCTATGTCACTGCTTGCCTTTTTTCCAAACACTGATCTCAAAGAGCACTTAAAGCAAAAGAGTCGGGTGCACAGAATTACCCAGAACTGTAACACAATTTAGGTCAGAAGGGACCTGTGCAGTCTCTGTTCAGAGCAAATGCAAGCTTCAGAGTTAGGGCAGACAGCTCCTGGTTTCATCCAGGTGAGTTTTGAATATTTCCAAGGTTAGATGTTGCTCAGCCTCTCTCACAAATTGGTTTCCACACTTAATCTTCTTCCTTATGATTTTTCTCTCTGCATATCTAGCTGGAGTTTCCCACATTTCATACCTCAGCATGGTGCAGAGAGGGAGACTCCACAACCTCTCTGGGCAGCACTGCCAGTGAGCACTTCCAGTGCTCCAGCACCCTCAAATTAAAGACATTTCTCCTGAAGTTCAAGTGAAACCTCCTGGGTTCTAGTTTGTACCCATTGCCCCTTGTCCTATCACTGGACACCACTGAGAAGAGCCCAGCCTCATCCTCATGATCTCCACCCTTTAGATGTTCATCATCATTGGGAAGACTCCTTCTCAGACTGATCTTCTCCAGGCCAAATGCCTCCAGGTTCCTTAGCCTGTCCTTGCTCCAGTCCCCTCAGCATCTTCATGGCCCTTTAGTATGATAGAAATGTTTATCATTTTGTAGTAAAAGGACAAAATTCACATGGGAATTAGAAGTTCCAAGCTGAGATTCATTTAAATCTGATCATGAAAGATTGATGGAATCACAGAAACATGCAGGTTGGTAAAGCCCCTCANCCTCACACTAACCATCCCCAGCCCCCTCAGTCTCTCCTCATCAGATTTATTCTCCAGGCCCTTCCTCTGCTTCATTGCCCTCCTCTGGACCTGCTGCAGCACCACTTCTGGGCACAAAGGCAATTTTGTGACCAGATCTTCTGGTCACAAAGGCAACTCGGGACCTACCTATTCACAGCATGTCACTGGCAGAGGTGGTCCAAGTGGAATGCATGGCAGATCCTAGCATTTTCTTCTCATGCTCACTTTGCCTGGAGTCTTGGAAGCGCCCCTGGCCAGTCTGATCAGATTCCTGTGGCTAGCAGAAGAGGGAACAATTCAATATTATAAAGTATTTATGAATCCCTAAGGCACATTTACAGATGTCCTTGGCAACATCAATTTCCAGCCTGTTAATAGCTTTAAAAGCTAAAAGCAGAGCTGTAGACCTTTTCTAGGCACTAAAAAGCAGCAAAGGCTGACAGACAAGTAGTGAGTAGGCAGATCCCTCTCTGCCCACCTCTGATAACAGTCAAGTCGTTGTATTGTGCATTAGCTGCAGGCAATGGATTAGCCCTCTTGGCAGCCCACTGGCAAGCACTTTGCAGTAATCTCATTTTGACATCTCAAAGTCATGAATCATCCAGGTTAAGTTTAACTGGAGCTTTGGGGGCCAGACTCTTATCCTGCTTACAGCCCAGTGAGGAGAGAGCCATTGCAGTAGAGTCACCCTTGTGGCACAGCCCCCTAGCATCAGTGCGCAGGTAGCCAGAGCTGGGACCTAGGGGCGAAGCATTGGCTTCACTGGGAAAAAGCAGCTGGGAGAGGAAGGATGGTTTGCTACATGTAACAGTGAAGGATCACAGAATGGTGGGGGGTGGAAGGGACCTCTGGAGAGCATCAGGCCAACTCCCCTGCCAGAGCAGGATCACCTAGAGCCAGTCACAGAGGAACGCATCCATGTGGGTTTGGAATGTCTCCGGACAAGGAGACTCCACAACAACTCTGCTGCTCCAGGGCTCCAGCACTCTCAAAGACTTTTCCCCTTAAATCAACTACTAATATTGAATGAGAGTCTTTTTTACAATAACTGAAATGGTCCCATTTCAACTAAATATTTAAGATCCTTACTGGTTAGGTTCCTGCTTATTCCCTGAGTTCACTGCCCAAATGATAACCAATGANCATGGTCTGGTTGATTGGCTAGGGCTGGGTGATAGGTTGGGCTGGATGAGCTTGGAGGTCTCTTTCAACCTGGTTGATTCTATGATTCCATGATTCCATGATTCGTTTTGCAGGCAGGTCTGAATATTTGAGTACATGCATCCTCCCAGCACAGAGATATACACACATCTGGCTTGGGTTGAGGTCTCCTACATCTACTGCTTCCTGCTGGTACATGGAAAAGTTAGCAGGTAGGAAAGGTGGCAGATAGTGAACTGGTAGAAGACTTCACATATGAGTAGTCCCAGGAGGAGAGGGCTGAAGGATGATGTGTGTGGGGAGCTGTATTGACCTTGTGGGCATCATCTTTGGCATTTTCTCCATCTGATCAATTCTGAGTCTATTGACTTCAACATGAGTACACTGCAGACTGCATCCACAGCAGGAGGAATACATTTCTCAGCTTCATATCTTTTCACTTATCTATAGCACAAAGAAGCTGTTCCTCAGCCATGAATATGTAGTATTCAATGAAATATTTGGGTGAAAGACCCAAATACTTTAGCCCCCTCAGACCTCATATAAGTAGCTGGTAGTGCACATGCTTATCCATTTTTTTAAGGCAGCTGACCCTGCAGCCTCTCTCCCCTTTCATCCCCACCTTTCCATTTAAATCCCTTGCATTTTTCCCTTTTGTAGCTTTTTGGTGAGCAGAGAAAATTTTTCCCACTGGAGGAGAGAGCAAAGGGTGGGCCCAGTGCTAATGTGAGCATTTGCTGACGAATTGCACACGACTTTTCCTCCTGCAGACTCTTCACTCAACCTGTCCACCCTCTTCTGAAGGTTTGGTTGGGAAATAATATCTTTAAAAGCTGCCTGGATCTCAAGAGCTTCAAATGCAGAGGATGTAAGCAGTGTCCAGAGATTTGAACTGGAACAAGACTGCTCTGTCCAGTGACCTGGAATCAAAGCAAAGTGGCTCAGAGGAGCTTGCAGGGGTCAAGCAGTCTGAGTTCTGCCTTTCAGCAAGCTCAGCTTTTCCTGGACCATTACTGCCAAAGGTGGGTCTACCCTGTCCTTAAGAAGTCTCCTGTGGGGGAGATTCTGCTCCCTTCTGAAACAAATTGCTCTGGCATGTGCTTGCCCTCATTTGTCCATTGATGTTGGACAAGCTTGAACCTATGTTCCTCCATTTGGCTTTTCTGTTGTGGTAAGGATTGGTTCTGAAGGTTTTTAGGGGTGAAGAAGATCTCAATTCTTCCTTCACATGTCAAGCTCATCCTCTGACATCCAAAGTAAAATGAAGAGGGTCCCTCAGTGATTCTGTGCTCAGAATACTTGCAGGGCACACCTATGCAAGCTGACATTTCTGCATCCACCAGTGGAGCTCAGACCTTTAGGACTGCCAGGTGTCCAGCTGCACAAGGGGAAGTCTGTCAGCTCTGTCAAATTCCCCTTCTAGGCAGGCAAGGTGGTGAAAGGGCAAAGGCATTTCCCTTGAAAGGCTAAACCAGCATGACCCTGCTGCAAATTCTTGTTTTGGCACATACACTTCTGGGGACAAAAGGTCTGTTGAAAATCTGCTAACCAGCCTGTTGGAAACCCACCCTCCCACCATGTGTTTATCTGACATGCCAACCCTTTCCCCTCAGTCTGAGAGATGCTTTTGGGTGAGTTTGCTGGGTCACACTTCAGCTGAAAGATTGTTTAAGGTTATTCTACAACAGCATTTCTGTTTGTGTTGGCATCTGCATGGTCAGGCTCGCACTTGAGCTTGAAAGATTGCTGGGCCAGAGCCTTTCTGCATGTGAGTTTTGTACAAAGTGATCTAATATGTGGAGGGGAAATACTTGAACCTTGTTAAGTGTGTGCAGCCTTGTGGTGGTGTCCCTTATTGCCAACAAAGCCATCAGCTCTCATTAAGATTAACCTTATGCTACCAATTAAACAAACTGCCAACACAGACATTGAAGGCAACAGCTCGCTGAGTGAGTTCACAGCTCTTGGGTTCACTTTCATAGAATAGCAGAACTGTTTTGGTTGGAAAAATCCTTTAAGATCATCCACCCCAACCATTCTCTAATTCTACCAAGGCTGGTGCTAAACCATGTGCCTCAGCATCACATCTCTGCCTCTTTGCAACACCTCCAGGGATGGGGATTCAACCCCCTGGGGAGCCTATTCCAATGTTTAATAACTCTTTCAGCGAAGAAGTTCCTCCTAATGTCTGATCTAAACCTCCCCTTCCAAATACTTCAGAGAAGCAGTCAGGCCTGTTTAGTCTGCCTGGTTTACAGCCAACACACCAATATTTACAATTCTGCACATTCTTTGGTGTTCTGTTAGATCTTCATATGTTTTTTGCAGGAGTTAAAAAGAGACCTCAGCAATAGCCAGAGCTTTGCCCTGTGCAAACAAACAGTGCCTCTCCTCAGCTGGTAACACTACTGCTACTCTGCCAGTCAAGCTCAGGGTTGGGAGCTGTGTTTGCTGAAACATGCAGGCTGAATGCAGGAGGCTTTCCTTTTTCTGCTTGCACTTGGGTTCCTCTTGCAACACTTGGAATTTAAAGGCTTCAAGCCAGTGGTCAAATGATGGGAGGCAAAGCTCTCCTCTGACACTTGGGCAAGGAGGAGGTGCAAACAAATGCTGCTCGTTTGCACAAAATGATCTGACTGGGAAGGTCCTACTCTTCTGCTCCTCACTTCTCCTTTGATGCAATTATTTTTTTGTCTTTATTTGATACTGTTTAATGAGCACAAGACTGAAATGGATTGGAAGCCCTCAAAGACAACCCCTGGTTGCCTACGTAGCCACCTAACCAACCTTTCCAAGTGTGCCCTCTGCTAGAAGCTACAATCCATGGGGCATATAATGAGGCAAAGATGTTCTGCATATGCAGCCCTCCATGTTCATTGTAAAGTTTTGCTTCACACCAGCCTGTTTGCTGACTTGCTGCTCACTGACCATAAACCTTGGAATTTTATAGCAGCCTGTAGAGCACCTTTGGATGTGAACCACAGTGAGGAACGCTGCTCTCCTGCCAGCTTGGGCATTTCTGCTGTGGGGAATGGATTCACTCAATACCTCCAATCAGGCTTGTATTAGGGGAACACTTGCTGTGATTACCAGAAATACAGTGCTGTGGAGTCCTGGAAAACACATCCCTCACCAGGAAATGCTCTCAAAGTAATTGCTGCAGCCTTTTATGTATCCCAAGATTCTTCTGTTGCCTCTCGGTCTTCTCTAAGCTAATCCACCACATTTCTCTCAACTGCCCCTGACAAGCCAAGTTTCCTCAGCTTTAGTTATCCTTGCTCTCTTCTTACAGAACCACAGAATGGCAGGGGTTGGAAGTGACCTCTGGAAATCATCCTGTCCAACTCTCCTGCCAGAGCAGGGTGACCCAGAGCAGGTTGCACAGGACAGCATCCAAATGGGTTTTGAGCACCAGAAAAGAAGACTCCACAAGCTCCCTGGGCAGCCTGCTCCGTTGTTCCACCAGCTCTGAAGTAAAGAAATTCCTCCTCATGTTTAGATGGGCCTCCTATGCTCAGGTTTGTGCCCATTACCTCTTGTCCTGTGGCTGGGCACCACTGTTTGTCACACTGATTTCTCCTGTCTCCCTCTGTTCCAGGCTAGAGGCAGGATTGCTACTGAGGCCATACCAAAGCTGGCAGGAAGGTGAGGATTGCTTCACATCTTGCATAAACCCCACTTGCTTCTACACACCAGAAGGAGGTAGGTGGATATAGTGCAGCTGTGTGACACTCTAAACTCTTCATTTTGCAAGCCTGACCCTCTTCAGAACTTCATTTTTCTCCAGCTGGTTCCATCTTCTGCAGCTGAGAGTTCCTACGTTTCAGCTGTCCATACTGAGTTGCATCCTGTTTATACCCAACTGCAGCTCCAGCTAATGAAGATGTTCCTTTCTTTTTAATTCTGCATCCAGAGAGCTCACAACTCTCATTAAATTCAGGCTGTATATGAGTTTCATAAAAAGCACTCCCCACTCTCCTCTGAGTCATTAATGACAATACTGAGAAATGCCAGGAGCAAGCTGGAGTTTTGCAGAAAGCCACAGGACACCCTTCTGGTGTGACAGTGTGCACAGAGAATTTTTTGGCACTAGGTTTTGAAGCAATTGCACACAGCCTGTAACTGCTGCAGCTAGGGCAGTCATTTGGCAAACACACTCCAAGTCCTCCAGATGAGCATTCAAGCTACTTTCAAACCCTTACAGTTAGACAGCAAAATGCCCCCTTTTCACCTGAATGCTGCCCAGCAGAGCCAGGGATGGTTTTGCATTTACTAGCAGTAGTAGCTCAGGAAACCAAGCCTGGGAAGCCCTCACTCACTAGGGGGTTTGGGAAAAAAAAAAAAGAAAAAAGAAAAGAAAAAAGAAAAAAAAGTCAGATTAGTTGGATTTTCATGGTGGTTTAAGTAAAAATAAATCCATTTCCATCAAGTGTTTTGGATCCATTGTAGAATTAAATTCATTACTCCAGGTGAGGTGGCCTTGGGAAAGTCATGTTGCTGTCATTGGCTTTCTTAGGGGCTTGTCTATCAGTAGTTTGGTTGCAGCATTTCAGGGAGTGTTGGAGTTAGGCTGAGCAAGCTACGATGTTTTTCCAGTTTGTGCCTTTTGTTCCTTGTCCTGTCACTGGGCATCACCAAACAGAGCCTGGCACCTTCATCCTGAAGGTACCACCCTCAGGTATTTATAGACCTTGATCAGATCCCCTCTCAGCCTTCTCCAAATTAAACATCCCCAGACCTCTCAGTCTTTTTCCACAGCAGTGTTCCAGTCCCTTCAGCATCTTCATAGCTTCCACTGGACTCTCTCCAGCAGTTCCCTGTCCCTCACTTCTGCCTTCCTACTCCAGCCTTTTGGTAAAACAGAGCTGTGCCACCTGCTCTGTCCAAGGTTTCTTTTCACCTGCCCCTTCCCCCCATAGTTCTCTAAGCCAATAGTGCCTGAGCTGGCACCATTCTGTCTCCCATACACATCAGCTGAGTTCCACCAGGTCAGCCTGAGCCAAGAAATGTGAATGATGCCAATGTGGTATAATTTAGGTTACAAGTAACTTCTGCAGGCCATCTATTGCAATCCCTGCTCACAGGAACCAACTTGAACTTACCTAAGCATTTTCTGCCTTCTTTTTTTTTTTCCCCTCCCATTTCTGTTCTCTCTCCAATTTGAGCTTTAACTCACTTCTTTTTATTACTAAGGTTAATTGTTGTAGCCACTTGACTATTAGACTCCAGGGAAGACTAAACAAAACAGAAGATAACACCAGAAAGCTGTTTATTGGCTTTCTCACAAAGTGATGAACCAAGTCCTTTTATCTTCTTCTGAAGAATGTGGTCCTTGAATAATTTCCCTGTTTCTGTCTGCATATTTGTCAAAGCACAAAGTGAGCTACCTTTGGTCATCTTGCCTCTACAGAATCCAATAACTAGCTCACACTCCTCCTGAGTAGCTTGAATTAGCAAAACGTTATTTTCATGGTATTCCATGGATAAAAGTGTTTAGAGGCTCAACTGAGCTATTACAGGTCCTCTGCTTCCCAGCAGTGACTCCTGTTTCACTGTATATATGCTCATCAGAGGAACAATTACTAACCAATTCACATTGTTTTCAGTGCAAAGAGAGCTGCTCCTTTCTTCCCAGGCTTCATCAGGAACCTCACTTGCTTGTTTCTGCTGCTTTTGCTCTTTCTCTGTTTTTACTCAACAACAGTCCTCAAAAATGTGTCAAGAATGAGCCTCTTAAGAGAGTTCTGACCATGAAATAAATCAAGTTGCTTTTCACTGGGGTAGCTTTAATACATTCCAGTATTTATCTGGATTGATTTTTTTTGTGTGCTGTGCTGCTAGGTCTTAATCTGTTTAAATCTACAGTGTTAGAGGTCATCTGAGAACAGAAAAAAACCCAAAACCAAACCTACTCCTGTCTTTCAGCAAGACTTATCTCCACAACTATCACCTTTTGACACAGTGTGGGAACAAATCTTATTTGTTGTAACCTCTTGAAGATGGTAGAATAACACATTACAGTGTAGGCTTTGGAAAGCTCTTCCTCAGCTTTGATCTCTTCCAGGAAAAGAAAAAAAAATCAATATAATTGCTAATGATTTGATTTTGAACGAGCTCTCTGAGCATTAACTGTATTAATGAAACTTATTATCACTTGCATTGATTTTTTTTTTAATTGTTTTTTTTTTTTTTGCCTGGGAAAGAAAGCTGGCACAGAGTTTGAACTGCTCTGGGTGTCCTGTGGGAATGGCAACTGCTCTGACCTGAGAGCAGTTGATGCACACACCCATAGGAGCTAGTTAACACTGCTGCTGGCATGGAAGTTGAATCAGCTACTGTGAGCAACTGGCAAAAGTCTCAGAGATGGATTTTAAAGGCATTGAGGTGTCAAAGTGTTCGTGCAGATGCTGTTATTTGCTTGGCTGTGGTTTCTAAAACCTAAAGGATGTGCCTACAATAATCAATGTGATGGCCAAGTGAGTCTGAAGTAAGCTAGCATGCAAAGATTGTAATTCAAGTCCTGAAAGCAATGGAACTGTGTTAAAGTGGTATTATATTGGACTAATGTTGCATCAGTGTTGCTTCTTGAGCAGACAGTTGCCTTTGCTGACAGGCTTGTGGCTGCTGAAGCTGTAGATGGTTGGTTGAGCACTGAGCTGAGCTGCTCTGCTGCACTGCTCAGCATGAAGTCATTGAGTCAATAAGATCAACTCATGGCCACAGATATTTCAGTTTTTGAGAGCTGGAGCTTCAGCTCTTGAAGAAAGTTCATAGCTACTTTTTGCTTTTGTTAAGTGAAGCTTACCTTGTTGCTAGAAGCTTCTTTAAAAAATGTTGCTTCCTGGGAAGGGTTATTTGAGAACCTGGATAAGGACTTCAGCCACTTCTGAAGTACTGCATCTAAGTCCCTGAAAGATTGCTGCCTGCTCAGGAGCATCTGAGTGTGCTTCAGGTAGCTGTTGCTTTGACATAGTCTTGTGTTCAGAGACACATCCTCATGTCTCAGAAAAACACAAAAGCTTTTCCATTTAAACAAATCCCTTTCATTACTTGGGCATTCAGAGCCTGCACCTCTGCAGAGTAAATGCAATAAACACACTTGTCTTGTACTTGGATTCAACTCTACAGGAGCAGTTTCTCTTTTTTGGCTAAGTGGAGATATGAAAAGTGACTGAAAATGAATGTTGCAATATTGCATTGTGCTGAATTTATTCAGCTCCATTTTCCAAGGGAAAATATTGAGACATGGATATCCAACCTTGGAGTGCTGTGCAGTCATGCAGGGAACTGTGGGGGGTTTTGTGGAAAAGATGAAAATGCAGCTACATTTGCTCTTCATATTTATAGAACTGCTCTTTGTCCCTTTCAGTTTATCTTTCTCCCTTCCTGCTCTGGCAGGTGGGGCTGGACCAGATGATCTTTTGAGGTCCCTTCCAGCCCCTGACATTCTATGATTCTATGAAATTCCTTCCTTCCCTTCCAAATCCTTCCTTTCTCCTCTTCCAAATTCCTTCCTTCCCTTCATGTTTATAAATAGGTAAGGGCTGAGTGCCAGGAGGATGGATCCAGACTCTTGGTGATGCTCAGGGACAGGATAAGGGGCAATAGGTGGAAGTTGAGGCTTAGGAGGTTCCATGTGAACCTGAGGGTGAATTTTTTCATTGTGAGGGTGACAGAGCATGGAGCAGGCTACCCAGGGAGGTTGTGGAGTCTCCCTCTCTGGAGATATTCAAGAACCTGGATGCATTCCAGTGTGATCTGGTCTAGGTGATCCTGCTTTGGCAGGAGGGTTGGACTGGATGATCTTTGGAGGTCCCTTCCAGCCCCTGACAGTCTTATGATTCTATGAAATTCCTTCTTTCCTTCCAAATTCCTTCCTTCCTTCCTTCCTTCCTTAATTCCTTTCTTCCAAATTCCTTCCTTCCTTCCAACTTCCTTCCTTCCTTCTTTCCTTTCTTTCAACTTTCTCT
>WBNM01009930.1:17861-59925 GCA_013399055.1 Ramphastos sulfuratus | reverse complement strand
GTCATCTCTTTAAACCCACAACTTGGAGGGGTGGGAGTCAGTGGAATCAACTGCCCCACAGGTGAAAACACAGGCCCACCATTTGGACTGGTCACAGACTGTTCCAGACTGTACTGGAACAGGGTTGAGCTCCAGAGTGAGAAGTCGTCTGTGTTCTGCAAGGCAATCTCATTCTGAGTGAGGATGGACAATATACGTTGTGCATTATGTGGTGTTAAGTGCTGCTAGGCATAACATAGATGGCACAGAATAAGGGGTGGAGGATGTCATGCGTTGAGTTTAATCTGCTGATGTGCAGTCAATAATCATGCTGTCATCATGCCAGCTTCAAAATGAAAGTGCTAGTTGGAGCAAAGTACCATCAGGCTTGAAGTCCAGATTATAACATGAGANAGTATCATGGGGCTTGTAGTTCAGGTGACACTTCCTGTTTCTGATTGCTTCTTCTGGTTTCTAGTTTGGGGGTGTTGGCCTTTTCTGCTGGGCTAGCTCTGGGCTTGGGAGCTGGATTGTTTTATTGCTGCCTTCTGTTGTTGCTTCTGCATTTTGCTTCACTTTTCTGCAGAGAGTTTTTTTGGTGTTACTTTCCCTCCTGTCTATGTGAGTTAAAGGGGGCTTGTCAGACTGCACTGTGTTAACTTAGGACAAGACATTATGTGAGACAGTGTCCAAACCAGTGCTGAAGATAACATCCACTGCCCTCTTTCCATCTAGCCAGTTATGCCATCATAGAAGGCTATTAGTCAAGCATGATTTCCCTTTGGTGAATCCATGCTGACTACTCCCAATAACCTTCTTTTCCTCCACGTGCTTAGAAATGATACCCACAATGAGCTGTTCCATAAGTTTTCCACAGACAGAGGTGAGATTGAGTGACCTTGATCTTTCTGAAGACTGGAGTGACACTGGTTTTCCTTTAGTCCTCAGACACCTCTCTTGTTCTCCAAGACCTTTCAAAGATGATGGAAAGTGATTCAGCTCAGATCAACACACTGAGTTCTCAGTTTGCTCTCACATTTGATATGCCAAGACACCAGTGATGTGCTCTAGACCCTGTACCGTGCTCTATTCAGTTTCCACTATTTGCGACTGGGAAATGATGTGAGAAGGGCTATGTGGGTGCAAGCAAAGACACAGGGGAAATACAGGGGAATTTTCATGACTGAAGAGAGCACAGAGCTTTGTTGTCTTACACAAGGGAAGTGATGCTAATGCATCCTTTGACAATCCTTTAGAAGGCTCTGCTCAGCCCTCATCTGATTCTAGTTTTTAATTTCCATGGCCTGAGTGTCCTGTCACTACTGTATCACTTCTGGTAGGCCTACCCTGTACCCCTGAATGTGTGCTAGTCCTCAGCTAACCTCTGTCCAGTGGATTGCAATTAAAGCACGGTAAGTAAATTTTTTTGAGGTTTAATTGACAGGATTGACATTCTCTTGCATTAATTATTTGAAAGGAAGTAAGAGTGCTGTGAATGGAAGTGTTATACCGTATTATAGTAACAAGGTTAAATGATCCTCATAGCACTTCTGTTCAGCTTTTTAATTTCCAATAAGAATGGCTAAAAGAGTCACAGAAAATCAAGAGTCCCCAGTGCTCCCTCCAGATCAGGCAGCACAAGCATTCACTTCCTAGAAACATTTTCTGACTACTTGGAAGCCAAACTTAACCAGGCACCTTGGCAAACAATAGAAGTAAGAGCTGCAGAGGTCAGCAAGATAGTTCATTTTATAGTTTTTGACACATCAGATAAATACATACCACATGTCTCTGTCAAACTGTTAAGTTCTCCTGTACTACTGCAGGCTTTAGTACAAACCATCCATCAAGCAGACAGTAAAAATCTAGCAACTGAACTCCTGAGCTTCTGGGTAAAGAGATCTCCCTGGCTCAGGGAGACAACCTTCTCTCTACAGTTCCTGACATGCTTGTGGAGTCATGCTGGCCCCCTGGTTAAGTCTTGGAGAGAGCAGAGTAAGTATGATCGACTGGTCAGGCCAAGACTGAGGACTGTCATTGCTGGTGACAGCACTCTCCCTGAAGGCTGAACAGGCACTACCAAACAAGTGTCAGGCAGATCAGTAGCACTTCTCTCTTCCCTTCAGATCACCAGGCAGCTGCCAGCAAATACAGTTGTTAATTTATTTACTTTTTAGACAAAAGTTTAGGATCCAAACCCTCAGGAAGAGCAGATATGGAATCCAACCACAATCCAGCTCTAAGCACATTTCTCATCTAGGTCTCCAGAAACAAGAAGTAGTCACATTGCTCTGACAATACAAGCTCATTCCAACTTCTAAACCAGAAATACGGGATGAAGTCCTGCCTGTTAAGTCAATGTAACATTCTCCTTCCATCAAATTGTTCCCCTGGTTGTTCTGTTAGGATGTAGCATCTCCTCTGCTGATTCAGCCACTGACTGAGGCAGCAAGGAACAGAAGGAATCTAAGGTTTAATTTTGAAAAGAAATGTCTTAACACACTAGAACTTGAAGGATGAAAGCAAACATGTTGGCTTTTTAGGCTATCCTCATCTGTAAACTGTATTTAGTACAGGAAATATGTCAACAGTTGTATTAAGAAAAAGACAACAGGCCTCCTATAAAGACTAATCATCTTTTTTTTTCCTGACATAGTTGTATCTTAAGATGCTTCGTAGCAGAGCTCTTAGTAAAAACGGCACAAAGAAACAAAAAAGAAAATGTACCTTGACAAAGCTTCATTTACCACAATTAGTACTCTAAGGCCATTTTTACAAAACAGGTCATAAGTTACAAATGAGGTCATGCCAAAAGGCAGCACAGACTCAAGATGTCACAGTATCACAGTATCACAGTATAGCAAGGTTGGAAGAGACCTCAAAGATCATCAAGTCCAACCCACTACCACAGACCTCAAGACTAGACCATGGCACCAAGTGCCACGTCCAAACGTGCCTTGAACACCTCCAGGGACNCCCAGCCTGTAGCTCTGCATGGGGTTGTTGTGGCCAAAGTGCAGCACCCGGCACTTGGATTTGTTGAAAGCCATTCCGTTGGACTCTGCCCACCTGTCCAGGCGCTCGAGGTCCTGCTGCAGAGCCCTTCTGCCCTCCAACCCACCAACATCTGCCCCCAGCTTGGTGTCAATCTATAAAACATTAGATTTCACAGTATCCAGTCTTCTCACAACCGAGACTTAGCTCTGCTTCCTGTCAGAAATGGTGACCACGTCTTCCTTGTCCTCTTTTCCTCACTCTGCTTCACCATCTCTTCTGATGGGCTGAGAGGAAAGCTCCCTTCTTCTGGATTAAAAACCTAGAAACTACATTGGCTACAGTTTTGTGCTGCTGCCTTCCTGCTCCTTCTGGAAAGAAGTGTTTTATTACACATGGTTAGTAAACCATGTGGAGATGGGACAGGGAATGGAAATCTAGGTTTAGCTTGGGTGGGTCCATGGGTACAATTTAATCTTCCATCATTTCACGCTTAGAAGTGCTGAACTGGCGCCACCCAGTTCAGATGCTGTGATGAACCATAGAGAAATTGTGACATCCCGTGGCAAGAACGGGAAACAGCACATTAATTGCTAACTGAATACGACTATATTAATTTTAGCATGCATGGCCGCATCGAAGCTTCAAAAGTGTTTTTAATGCTACATATGAATATGGGTTATCAGTATGGCCACGTGGCCAAGAAAGTAAATGGCATCCTGGCTTGTACTAGAAACATGGTGGCCAGCAGCAACAGGTAAGGTGATCGTCCCCATGTACTTAGCACTGGTGAGGCCACACCTCGAGTATTGTGTTCAGTTCTGGGCTCCTCACAAGAAGGATACTGAGCTGCTGGAGCATGTCCAGGGAAGGGCAACAAGGCTTGTGAAGGGCCTTGAACACGTGACCTGCAAAGAGCAGCTGAGGGAGGTGGGATTGTTCATTCTGGAGAAAAGGAAGCTGAGGAGAGACCTCATTGCTCTCTACATCAAGGGAGGCTGGAGCAAAGAGGAGGCCAGCCTCTTCTCCATGGTGGCAAGCAACAGGACTAGAGGAAATGGTTCCAATATATGCCAGGGGAGGTTCAGGCTGGATGTCAGGAAGTATTTCTACACTGCAGTAGGCTACCCAGGGCAGCAGTGGACTCACCGTCCCTGGAGGTTTTTAAGCAGTGTGTGGACCTGGTTTTTGGGGTCATGGTTTATTGTTGATCCTTCAATGCTGGGTAAAGGTTTGGACTGGATGATCCTTGAGGTCTCTTCCACCCTGTGATGGTTTGGGAGTTACCCGCCCTCCCCCCTCCCCCACTTTGTAAAATGACCCAGACTAGAACTCAGCCAGCTGGAAATTAAGAGATGAAGCTCTATTTACAGCTTAGCACAATATACAAGCAGATATATACACTATATACAGGAATATTTACAGAAATATACAAGGTAAAGGTAATACAGAAACACAACACCCCTCCCAGAAACCAGAGACCCCAGGAGGGGCTTCCAACCACCTTTCCACTTTCTCCCCACCCCTATACCTTACCCCAAGGTTTGCCTTACGCGCAAAGTGAATTTTGAGGATCGGCCAGGGGGGTTAGAAGAAAAGTGGTTAGTGAGGTTACTCAGCAGAGAGAAGCCTAGAAGCTAGACAGCCCGAGATGCTGTGCCCCAGAGACTGTGCAAGCCCAAGTGGCTTATCTTCATTTTGTATTCTTTTCTTAAACATCTCAGCAAGCCTATGAGTGAAATAGACATCACCACAGTTTTTCTTCACAGCCTATAGTGTAATTTTCTCCATTAAAATATTCCGATTAGCCTCAAAACAGCATACACCCATATGTATGCTGTGATTCTGTGATCTTTGTTGCCTATAACTTAGATGCATCCTGTGCACCCATAACAGAAGAAGACCATCTACATATTAAGCTTAAAGCCGGATGGATGACATCTTTCCAGGGGTTTCACAGATCTTGTGTACTGCAGGGGAAATGTCACATTGAAGAAAGCCAGCTCCCTCCCAGACTTTTGAGGATAGAAGGAAGACAGATTTGAGAGACTCATCATCTCTGAAGTCATACTTTAACATCCAATCCATCTTCTCTTTTACCAGCTACTATTCTGCTCTCAACTAATGTCTAATCCTACCCTCTCAGTCTAAACTTCCCACTTCTCTTTGTCTGAATTTAGAGGTCAAAACATCAGCAAGTCATCATAGCACAAGTAGTCCATCAACAGAGTAGCAGTACTTCACCTTGCAGCAAATGACACCGTTTTACCTCAAGGTTAATGTCAGGTAAAATGTTTCTGTCTCAGCCTCTTCCATAGGCAGCTAAAGTAGTGAACTTTACTACACTTATGCAACATGCCAAGCACTGGCACAGACTTAATCTGCTCAGTCACTGCACAGTAACTCACAAAGGTGTGGACAGTTTACTCATACATCTCAGCACCTGGTGTCCCCTCAGTCTGTAAGGGAAAAAAAAAATCATCAGAGAGCATCACAGTTCATCCACAGAGTCTTGATCGGAAAAGATATTACTGAACCACTCTAACAAAAAAAAAAAAAAAAAAATCATGTTACAGCCTGCAGCTCTGAGAAGAAAGCCCATCAATTTCTTTGAAAACTGTAGCTAAGAAACAGGAATGTTTTTTAATTGCTAGTTGCCTTTAGCTCACTTTCATCAGAGCAACAGGATGTGTCCTTAATGCAGACAAACCAATCTGCCAGATAAGCTTTGAATCCCTTTTGCAAAGTGCTGGTCAGAGACAAGGTTGTCAGAGTTTACTGTCCAGGATCAAACATTTCCTCAGAGCCTTTTGTGTTTTGGGATCTTTTTCTTACTTGCATTAAAAAGCAAAAGAGAAGTAATTCAGACCAATCCTCACTGCTTCAGCACTGCAGTGTACTCCACAACACACAACCGTATGCCAGAGGCCCTGGCCCAGTTTCACTCCAGCTGCAGGTTTATAGAAATATGAAGACTTCAGGCAAATAACACTCTGGATAGTAATAATCAACAAATCTTCAACCCTTGTAAGGCTGTTCACTGTGCGCAGCTATAATTCACAGGGACTTCCCAGAAATATTAAAATATGCCAATAATTTGCACACCCTAATCTAATCAAGCTACATGAACCAGAACCTTGAGCTTTCTAGCTCTGCCATATATATATATATATATATATATATATATATATACACATATATCTGTCACCTCCCATGAGTACTAGTCTTCAGGCAGTTGTGCAGTGACCTCAAAAACTTTTATTTTCTGACAGGTTAGTTTTCAGCCATATCAGTCTCCTGAGATAGTTCCTCATGTAGTCTTTGAACTAGCAACAAAAACAGGTCAGAGGCAGTGGGGCCAGGCAGCTCATGGTGAACAATTAAGAAGGTGGCAACATCTTATATTTAGTCCAATTTAATGTGGTTAAAGTTAATAGTGCAATTGCACCTTTTTGATCTTCTGTAACTCCAGAGAGTACTCCTGCGTTAGACTATGCCCTGGCATGTTGGTGTACTCTCATTAGGAACTCACGTAAGTGTTCTGTTGTTCCTTTCCTTGTCAAAAAAAAAAAAAAAAAAAAAATTCCAGGACACCTGTGTTCAGTCATCTCTGAAAACCTTGAAGTGGGAAAATGTGAGAGGGTGGAGCCAAGTAAGAACTATTTTGGCCTAAGTACAGTTTACACACCTCGTTACCTCAAGGCATATGTCTGGTATGGAAAAATTTCAGCTGGGAAATGGCTGAGCTCTAAAGAAATGAGATACAAAAAAGGAAATGATAAATTCTGGGGAACTCTATTTAAAAATAAAGTGAATTGGGATCGCCCTGACAATAATTACAGTAAGGTATCACACTGTAAAGCTCTTTAGTACAATGAGACCCTTTACAGCTTGCTCTTTATCTTTGGTCATGGATTAATCCATTGTGGAAAGTAGTATCCTACAGATGTCAATCAGCAACAAAGCTGTGACAGATGGACATCTGAGCCTTCAATGGATCCATTTTGATCAACTACCCTAAGAAAGTTGTTGCTCCAAACATGTGATGGGCCTTTAAGAAAGGAAACCAGCATTCGAAGTTGAATTAAATGTCTGTGTGCAAATTGGCAGAGCCAAGCAATCCGGAATCACAGTCCTAACATTGCTCATCTGTGATGAACCACCAAGGGGTCAAAATTTTAGGTCAGACGTCACAAGCTGCAAGTAATTCCTTTTTATACAGAAAACACACATACAAAAAATAACTAATGTGAGTGACCTGGTTTAAGATTGTAGGCAGAAGGCCAGTTTGCAGTTGTTCTGCTTTTTATGTCGTATTCCGAAAGACTTGGCAGTACTGCCTCTAAATCTCCTCAGGCTGACAAAGGCATTAGTCTTTCTTGTTTAACAGCACAGGGAAGCTTCCAGCTTTGTTCCTCGTAGAATATCATAGCCTCCTCCTTGCAAATACAGCGACGTTTTGCAAATGTAACGTTTATTTCTAATGCATCATGCAGGTCTCTCAAGATGCTTTACAAGTGCAAAAATAGCTGCAGCCTGCAGGGCTTGCAGGACAATCAATACCAAGCCTATTTCCAGCACCTTAAGGCCAAAGGTGTCCTACGCAGTAAAAAGCAAACCCAGCAGTAAGAATATCCAAGCTTGGATCCAGTCCCCAACTCTAATTGCTACACCAGTTTCCTTAAGCGCCAAGTGAGAGTCCAGAGGAACTGGAAAGCATCACATAAAGCATCTTATGCAAGAGCTATTGAAAAGCAAAAATCATATGATGGTATGTGTTGGAAAGGAACCTTTAATTCCAGCCTTCCTGCTGTGGGCCACCTTCCACTAGACCAGGCTGCTCAGAGTCCCACCTGAGCCGACTCTGAACACTTCCAGGTGTAGGGTATCCACAACTCACCTGGACCTGTACTGGTGTCATCAGTCTCACAATGAAGAATTTCGTCCTTTTATCTAATCTATGCCTACCCTCTTTTAAGTCTACTCTCTACCTAGGCCCCACTCCTCAAACTACAGACCCACCGCCCCATTGCCTGTTTCACAGCACGGTCCCCATCTCTCCACAAACACTGCGGGGCAAGGGAGGACAGCTGACCGTGGGGCTGTCCTGCCGTCCCGATCACCGGACCCAGAGGTGGCGGTGGGGAACGATGACAGACGTTCCGTGACGGCGGCCAAGACAGCATTAGTCCCCTTCGCTACCGTCGCTACGCCAGAGGCTCCTTCCCCGCCCAGCTGGCGGCAGCGTAAGATGGCGACGGGCGGGCCTCGTTGCCTCATAGCCTTAAGGCTCTCCGGAAACCCTGGCCCCCGACGCGGGAAGGCAATCCCATGCCACTTGGCTTTAGAGGAAACGGCAATGTAAGGCGAGCTTCTCGCCGCCGCAGTAACGGCCCACTGCAGGGAGCGTGGCATTCCGCGGACCCGCCCCCGCCTGGCACCATAGCAACGGCGTTGGAGGCGCCATGAGCCGCGCGGTGTCGGGCACCATGCAGGTTCTGTTCGTGAAGGATGGCCAAACGGCGCCTGGCCGGACTTTCAGCTGCCCCTATGGTACCGAACCTGCGCCCCCCGCCCCACCTACAGCCCCGGGGCGAGGAAGCACCGGTGCGGCAACCTGACGCCCGCCGCGGGGAGGAAGACCGCGCCCAGCGCGGGTCGACTGGGCTCGGTCCGAGAGTCAGGTCGTGGGCGAGGGGATGGGGAACGGGTCCTGAAGCGGTTTAGCTGCCCGAGCAGGCCTCCCACCTCTCCCCGAGCCTCTCCTGCTGGCCTGCCAGCCACAGACGACACCAAGGGGCCTTCAGCAAGCGAGCGGCAACTAGCTGGGAGGGAAAGCAGGTTTGGAGCTGGGAAGATGGGTGCTGCTCCAGGAGCACGACAGAGCCACACATTGGTTAAGCACTGCGCCTGGCAGCAGTGACACAGTTAACCAGGAGTGAGGAGAGCCTTTAGACCATGATACATTGGCGAGTTGAAAGAAAGCCTTCTCTATATCCCAGAGGGAAGCATCATAGATTCATAGAATCGTTTAGTCTGGAGGAGACCTTTAAGATCATTGAGTCTAACTATTACCTAACTACCGAGTCTGGTGCTAAACCATGTCCCCCAGCGCTACATCTCTGTGTGTTTTAAACACCTCTAGGGATGAGGATTCAACCACCCCTCTGGGGAGCCTGTTCCAGTGTTTGAGAACTGTTTCAGTGTAGAAGTTTCTTCTAATAGCTAACCCTAAACCTCCCCTGGTGTAACTTCAGGCCATTTCCTCTCATCACTTGTTACTAGGGAGAAGAGACCAACACCCATCTGGCTCCAGTCGAGTTTCAGGGAATTGTAGAGAGTGAGAAGGTCTCCCTTCAGCCTTCTTTTCTTCAGACTAAACAACCCCAGTTCCCTCAGCTATTCCCTATAAGACTTGTTCTCCAGACCCTTCACCAACTTTATTGCCATTTTCTGGACCCATATATAGTATATTTCCCCTAATCACTATTGCAACATGGTTTCTTCTGTTTTACATCTTCATTCTCTATTGAACTTGGCACAGTTTCCAAAGAAAGCAGATTTTGTTTTGAAAGTAGATTTTATTTTGATCATGTCCATGTTCCACAGAATGGTAGTATTACAGCTCTGAGGGTCATTTGTGTGATGGTGGAATTTCTTTGATACAGAGACGTGTTTAATTTTTTTTCTCTCTCAATTTGATTTATACTCTTACGGATAGAAGAGGTAATTGAAGCCTGACGATTCATGCAGATTCCTCAAGTATGTAACTGGTTACATTTTTTCACTTACCTTTCAGACCCTCTCTACCCATTGTCAAGTGAGAAGGACCACTCAAAGTCAAATATCCATGTTCAACTTGTCGGTGATAAAGTGGTAGGTGTTGACCAAAGATAATTCACGTGTTTACCTTATATTTCTCTGTGTGTGCATACACATGAGTAGCAACTGTCCCCTTCTAAGCTGCTCACTTAAAACAGTAAACTACAAAATGAGGGAAGCAGTTTTATGTAAAACAAGACAACACAGCGAGTAACCTTGCTTGCTGGCCTAGGGTGACTAGGCTTAGAAATTACCAGTTTCATGTCCTGAGTAATTTCCTAAATTTTGTCAGGATTTTAAGTAGAATATCTCCACATGCCGTTAACAATAGCTTGTGTGTGTTATTAAGATATAACTGTAGAGTTGTTGGGCTAGTGTTCAAACGGAGGTGTTAAAATGTGTTACTTCACACAGTGCTTGCTCATTTTGGGTATACTGACACTACAGCTCAAGGTGTAGATAGTTAAAAATGAACTAGGTAGCAACAGCTAAGCATCCTGTAAGGATCTCAGCCCCATCCTGATTCTTTTGTGTAAGGTCAGCACAATTTAACTTCCTAGCTGAGCCCTTAGCTGGCTAGCCTATGCTTAGCTCCCTAGTGCATTTGCTGCCTTGATATCAGTGTTCACCTTAGCTACTTTAAAACCAGCTAAAGCATGTCTGTGGGAGTGGCAGTCACACCTTTAGATACCAGTGCTTGATGGCTGGACTGGCTGCATATAGATAGAAAGCCGAAGGAAAAGAGACTTGGTAGAACTGCACAATGAACTGGATTTTAAACTGAGTCCTAAAGCTGTTTGTTTGACAGAGCCTGCAAGGCAGGTATTTGAACTCTGAAACTTCAATTGAATTTAACAAGGCCAAGTGTGGAGTCCTACCCTTCAGTCGCAACAACCTCAGTCAGCGTCACAGACTTGGGGCAGAGAGGCTAAAAAGCTGCCTGGCAGAAAAAGATCTGAGTGTGCTGGTGGGACAGCTGGCTGAATATAAGCCATCGTGTGCATAGGTGGCCAAGAAGGCGCACAGCATCTTGGCCCATATAAAAAATAGTGTGTCCAGCAGGACCAGGGAAGTAATCACGGCCCTGTACTCAACACTGGTGAGATCACAGCTTGAGTACTGTTCAGTTTTGAGGCCTTTACTACAGGAAAGACATTGAGATGCTGCAGCAGGCCTAGACAAGAGCAACAAAGCAGGTGAAGGTTCTGGAGAACAGGTCTTCTGAGGAGCAGCTGAGAGAATTGAGATTGTTTAGTCTGGAGAAGAGGAGGCTGAGGGGAAATCTCATTCTCTACAGCTCCCTGAGAGGAGGTTGTAGTGAGGTGGGTGTTGGTCTCTTTTCCAAAGTAACTGATGACAGGATGAGAGGAAATGGCCTCAAACTGAGATATTGGGAAAAAATTCTTCATTGAAATTCAGTATTCAGTGAAACATTGGAACAAGTTGCCCAGGGAAGTGGTGGAGTAACCATTCCTGGAAGCATTTAAACAATGCATAGATGTGGGGTGTTGGGATATAGTTTAATGGTCGTAGTAGTGTTGGGTTGATGGCTGGACTTGATGGGTCTTACAGGTATTTTCCAACTTTAATGATTCTGTGATTCATTGCTGTACAGCAAGAATAAAGTTCCTGAACACCTTTCCAACAATGGAATTGAACCATTTTTCTGAAGAATCCTAACAGATTATCTCAGAATTGCATGTTTGTCTGCCCCTCTGTAGAGGGGCATACACACAAAACTAGAAGCATTGCCTGTCATTGTAAGAGATCCTTGCAACAATATGGCTATGTTAACAGTTTGGCCAGACAAAGCAGGTATACTGTCACTAATGTCACACCGTAGGTGTAACCTGGCAGATGGATATGGTGACAGGCTCTGACTTCCATGAAACACGTTTTAAGCATATTAATCAGCAAGTGTGTAATGGTAATGATCTAGTTGAGGATGTCTTTGCTTACTGCAGAGGGAGTTGGACTGGATGACCCTTGGAGGTCCCTTCCAACCCAACCCATTCTATGTAAACAACACAACTTTGAATTCTTTATAGTGTTACAAAATGGAATGGACAGAGGTTGTGATAATATTAGCTTACAGGGTTTTCCAAACCCCTGGGAGCTGAATTCCCTTTGAAAAGAAATAAAACACAAATGCAATCTCATTTACAGCTGCTATTCATAGTAGGGTGCCTGGATCTTCATCATCTGACGCTCTTTTACACTCTGGTGAGTTGGTGTACTGAAATGTCACCGCTACCCCATATGCACCTGAAAGGGGCAATTCACAATTCAAATCTGATTTCAGACTTTACAGAAGCTCATCATTTACACTTGAGTCATGACTGCAAAGAATATTGGCAACCATAAATGTAGAGATTTAAGGCATATCTACCCAGGGAAATTAGTGCTAAGAAGGAAAGGTGTGGATTTTTAATGCAATCATTTTTGTGTGCTAACTCCCATCTAGATATTTTTAGTGTGTGCTAAAATTGTTACAGTATAAAGTAATGTAACTTTACTCATTAAGTGAAATATGTTACTTCATTTCTAGAGCACAGGAACTAGGAGAGAGTTGCTTGGGGTAACGTGCCAGAAGTTGACTTTACTGTACATTCACAGTTACTGCACACTAACTCCTTTATGTAACGATTCCTTAGACCCTTTGATTTATATATAAGTTTTGACACCGGAAAACAGCCAAAAGACATATCTGTGCATCTGCTGCTAGTCTGTTATGCTCCACATCTTGAGAAGTACCATCTAACCAGCTGACATCATTAGCATATGTATGCTGCCTTCTTTCCCCCATCCCAAATGTGCAGTCCTGTAAATCACAGCAGTCTGAGATTCAGATCTCTTTAATGCTGTTTGAAATCACTGTTCCTCTTCTTTGTGTCTGTGCAAACATTAGGTAAAGGCACCAATGCTCAGAAGTATGTTTAGTAGCTTGATCCATTTACCATGCTACAGTCAGTGCTTGGAGGGGAAAGATCCAGTGCCTCCACTGATTGACCGAAGATGGAGGGGGAGGGCTCATCAGCGTCTGGAAACTCTTCAGCAGCTTGCTGTGTAAGTGTTCTATGGTTGGATAATTTAAAACAAACATGCAAACAAACCCAGCAAAAATGCATGCACACTGAAGTGGAGATGACTGCAATTTGCTCCTACTTATATTTCCCTTGAAATTAGGAGATTGCAGCTGTTGTGGAGTATGGTTGCCCATCTGTTTCTTACAGGGTGGATGTTGCACATTCCTTCATCTGTGTGTTATCTCCTTTGCAGTGGTGGCAGAGAAAGAGAAAAGAGGTATTTCAATCTTTTACAGCTCAGATAGAGCCCAGGGTTCAGTACTGCTGCCTGTTCTTTTTAATATCTTCATTAATGGTCTGGATGAGAGGATTGGGTGCAACCTCAGTAAGTCTGCAGATGACACCCAGCTGGGTGGCCATGTTGATCTGATAAAGCTTTACAGCGGGATCTGGACAAGTTAGACTGATGGGCCAAGGCTAATTGTGTGAGGTTCAACAAGGCCAAGTGCCAGGTCTCCTGCATCTGGATCACAACAGCTCCATGGTGAGCTACAGTCTTGGAGATGTGTGGTTGGAAAGCTGCAACTTGCAAAGGGACCTGGGGGTACTGATTGATAGTCAACTGAGTAAGAGTCAGCAGTGTGCCTAGGTTGCCGAGAAGGCTAATGGCATCCTGGCTTGTATCAGAAACACCGTGGCTGGCAGGAACAGGGAGGTGATCATCCCCATGTACTCAGCGTTGGTGAGACCACACCTTGAATGTTGTGTTCAGTTCTGGGCCTCTCACTATAGGAAGGACATAAAAGTGCTGAAGCATGTCCAGAGAAGGGCAGCAAGGGCAAGAGCAGATGACCTATGAGGACTGGCTGAGGGAGCTGGGGTTGCTCAGTTTGAAGAAGAGGAGGCTGAGGGGAGACCTCATCACTCTCTACAACTACCTGAAAGGGAGGTTAGAGTGAGGAAGGGGCCAGCCTCTCCTTGGTGGCAAGCAACAGCACTAGAGGAAATGGTTTCAAGCTGTGCCATGGTAAGTTTAGGCTGGATATAAGGAAATATTTCTTCACTGGAAGGGTTGTCAAACATTGGAGTGGTCTGTCTCTGCTAGTGGTAGAGTCATCATCCCTGGAGGTGTTTAAACAGCATGTGGACCTGGCACTTCGGAACATGATGTAGTATTTACCTTGTGCTGGGTCAAAGGTTGGAGTAGATGGTCTTGGAAGGTCTCTTTCAACCAAATATATTCTGCAAAGACTTCAATGACTCATATTTTACTGCAGTGGAAGCTGTTTTCTTCTAGTCCCATGTAGTTGCAGCTGGTTAGATTGCCTTTGCTGTTCCTTCAGGGGTCTGCGTGGCTTGAAATGGGGCACCACATTTATAGTGCACGGGTTTCTTAATTGAACTTTCTTCTGGCATCACAATTTGGGCTTCTGATTCATGAAATATTTTTTCATAAGTTTATATCTTTTACCATACTGTGTGTTTTTTGGAGCTCTTGTAGCTGCATTCAGGACTGCAGGCATCAGCTAGGTACTTGCTTTCAGATGTTTTTGCTGTATTACAGACTAACTTTAGGTTGTGGGCTTTTCAGATCATGCATGCTCTAAGGGCTGCAGGTAACTGAGTCCTACTGCATGCCAGACTGTAGTCAAAGATGTTTAAGAATAATATAGCAGAATTCATACCTGGTTTTGTTCAGTTTCAAAAGCATATTCTTCTCATTTCAATAGTAAAATAAGAGTTTTGGAGTCTTTTAAAAGAATTATTATTTTCAGCGTTTCAGACAGTTCCCTGCACGTGAAAGCTTCTGCAGCTTCTTATATTTTTCCAGTTATTCTGTAACAAGAACTTGTTTAATGCCTGCGCTGCTTTAAAATTGATTTGCATTTCAACAACATGTATTTGCAAAATTAACAAAAAATGAGGAAAACATCCCCTCTCTTTCAACCTGCACTGATTGACAGTGTTGCTGATACAGAAGACAGAATATTTCCCAGCTGTCTTCTCAGTAGTTGCATTGCCTCTGCAAGGTTACCAGGAATAAGTGCTCATTTATTTCAGCGAAGTCAGCAGATGTGAGTCAAGGGCATGCAAGAGGCAGGATCTGTAGAATAGAAGGGGCTATTTCACTGGGCTCCCATTGTGCCTATAACGACACCATAGTAGGATGAACAGCTTATGCTAATAAAGTTAGATCATAAGAATAAGTGCCCACCTGTGCTGAATGAAACACAAATCCATCTGGATGGAGCAATGGTCTGATATCTAAAGAGTCAGCTAGTGGAACTAGCCATCAGCTCAATTATCTCATTTGAATTACAAACACAACTTCAAAATAATAGGTTGATTAGTGCTGAGCAAGTGTCTCAGGTTACTGCACTGCATCTTGAAACGTCTTCCTCCCTTTTGTTATGAGATATGACTGAAAGCCCTGGGATGAGATGACTTTAAACTTACTTTGGCACTAAATTATATGTCACAGAAGGTTAACGAAGCACCTGTACAGGCTTTGCTGTGGCAGGTAGACATACTGTGGCTCCCTGAGTTCCACAGCGCAGCTCATGGGGCTTAGATGAGGTATTTGAAGACAACTGATCTCAGTATGCAATCCTCTGTTTTGATCCCAGCTGTCGAGCAATGTTATGTATTGTTAACTGTATCTCTGTAAATATACCTCTGTATTTAAAATTAGACAGCAGAAACCCAACTCCAGCACCCACAATCCCACACAGTTTGGGATTCCTACAAGTTGCCAAAAGCAGTCTTACAAAACCCATGATTTTCAGGACTTCCATAGACAGAGCTAAGGAAATGACATATTAATGGCATGATATGGCCTTTTTTTTAAAAAAAAAAAAAAAAAAAAAAAAAAAGAGAACTGTTTCTTCTCTTTAACTACCTTGCAGATTGAGAAGAGTAAGGCTGAAGTACAAAGTGGATGTCGAATCAAGTAGCAATCCTGATGCACAGCTTTCAAAGGAGTCAGTTCTAGCCATTCACTCACTGACTGCCTTCATGAGGTCTATCTCTTGGTTTTCCAAAGCTTTAAAGTAAACCCTCCAAGATGTTATAGGGCAAAATTTAAACAGTCTGCCTATTTTAAATTCAAAATGGGGAAAAAACAAAGACAGCCTATTCTTGCAAAAGGTGTGCTTGTTCCAGCGTAAGTTTTGAAACATTTCTGTGGTTATCCTAATTTTTCTCCTTTATTCAAAAAAGAAAATGCTGATTCTAACATTTTCCCTATCTGCTTAAAATCTCTTTAGCCGCTTTTGGAAAGTAGAAGGTGGTAGTCTTCCCCTTTGTTAAGTGTACTCCTTAACACATATTTTCTGCTGTGGAAAGTTGTTCACTCTTCCCCTCAGTCCTGATAAAAGTAGTTTATTTTACTAGTCAAGCATTTACAGTTGGCCAATTCTTTTCTTTCTTGACAAGGACATAAGAAAGTTTCATTAAAGGCAACAAATAACTATTTTTGCCTACATATAGAGGGAAGTATCCATAAAGTGTCAAACTGTTTTGCTATATATGTAAGTACAAAAAAACCCCAAAATATTATTGCTTGTATATAAGTATGGGAATATTTTGGAAGTTGACTGTGCCACCGGGAAGTAAAGATTAAAAAAAACAACCCAACAACAACAAGCCATAAGGGAAAAAAACTACACTGAATGTCCTTCTTAAGTGATATTCTGTATTTTGGCTTTTAGAGCTCAATCTCCTCTTCAGTTACCTCAAATTGTGTATGAAGATCCTGAAGTTAGTGGAAGGAATCGCTACAAGTATTTTGCACGGTAAGGAATGGACTGATTTGAAACAGAATTCAGGACCTTGCTTTTGTGCAGTTTCAAGAGCACCTAAATAAATGCCAGAGTCTTATTTTTTCTGTCTTTTTTGTCAGTTCTTTAATCACCACTATGGAAAATCTAAATAGTAACCAAATCATGGGGTGGGCTTTGTTCTCTTCTCCAAAGTAACTACAGAGAGAACAAGAGCAAATGGCCTTAAACTACATTGGGGAAGGTTTAGGCTGGGCATTAGGAAAAACATTTTTTCACTGAAAGGGTTTCAGGCATTGTAAGGGGCTGCCCAGGGAGGTGGTTGACTTACTGTCCCTGGATGTGTCTAAAAGCTGTGTAGTCATGGTGCCTGGGCATGTGGTTTAGTCATATATTTGGTAGAATAGAATTAATGGTTGAATTTGATGATCTTAGAAGGTCTTTTCCAACCTAGAGAATTCTGCGATTCTGTGATCTTAAATGACGAAATTTTAAAGATTAACAATATGCCAGAATTTCCAGGGAATGAGTTGCCATATAAGCAAATGTACCCAGCATTCTGTACCTAATAATTATTTGTGGAAAGCTATGAGCTGCAGATCCTCATAGACAAAAGAAAAAGATCCTTACAAAGCTGTTGTGGTTCTCCAGACTACTGGAAAGGTGTCTTCTTAAGGAGCAACCTTTCAACTCCCAATTTCTTCCAGGAGCAAAGAGGGAGCAAAGGAAACCCTTGATTGCTCCATCCAGCATGACATGTGGGTCAGCAATGAATTCAAGTTCTGAACCAATAGCTAGCATACAAATGTTCTCAACTTAGTCACATATACTTTGAATTACATTTGCTAGTCAGCAGCTGTTGGCCAATATGTCCACTTTAGATATTAAAAAATGGTCAAGTTTAATGGATTGAACTTCTTTACGGCTTTTTTAACAACAACCAAAAGAACAAAAACAAACAAAAAAAAGGACTAAGAAATTCAGTTTTAAAGCTTCTCAAAGGCTAAGAGAAATTGATGGTGAACTGTAATATGCAAACTGTAAGAATGACTAACTTTCAAGATACTTACTGAAACAATTAAACTGTGTTGGCTGATTGTAGGAATTCATGGCAGGATTTCAAAAGGTTACTGAAAAAACCTCTCAAATATTGACAGTGAAAGAAGGAAACAAATTAGTGAAATGTACACAAAATGTTGTGAGCATGCTCAAAACTAACTTCTTTTAATAATTGCCTTGTTTTATAGTTCCACTTTCTACTTTGACAGATGAATCTTTCTCAGTCCTACTGATGAAACTGTTACTGAAAGAACAGTGTATTATTCAGGCAAAATTCTTAAATGTGTAACTACAGAACTCAGTACAATTTAGGAGGTGATCTGCTGGAGAACAACCCCATGGAGAAGGACCTAGGAGTCATGGTGGACAAAAGTTAGCTATCCATGGATAGGTAACTTGCCCTTGTGGCCAAGAAAGCCAATGGTATTTTGGGGTGCATTAAGAAGAGTGTGTCCAGCAGATCAAGGGAGGTTCTCCTCCCCCTCTACTCTGCCCTTGTGAGACCTCACCTGGGATCCCTTGAGACCACCTTGATGGGTGGACTACTCGCTGGATAAGGAATAGGCTGGATGGTTGCACGCAGAGAGTGGTGATCAAGGGCACAATGTCCACCTGGAGACCAGTGACAAGTGGCATCCCTCAGGAGTCAATGCTGGGACCTGTGCTGTTTAACATCTTTGTCAGTGACGTGGACAGAGGAATCAGTGCACCCTCAGCAAGTTTGCAGATGACACCAAGCTGTGTGGCACACTCTACTTGCTAGAGGGCAGGGATGCCATTCAGAGAGACCTGGATGGCTGGAGAGGTGGGCCCAGGCCAACCTCATGAAATTCAACAAGGCCAAGTGTAAGGTCCCGCACCTGGGTAGGCACAATCCCAAGCACAAATACAGGCTGGGTGCTGAATGGCTGAGAGCAGCCCTGAGGAAAAGGACTTTGAGGTCTTGGTTGATGAAAAGCTCAACATGAGCCTGCAGTGTGCGCATGCAGCCCAGACAGCCAACCGAGTCCTGGGCTGCATCAAGAGCAGCGTGGCCAGCAGGGCAAGGGAGGGGATTCTGCCCCCTTACTCTGCTCTTGTCAGACCCCACCTGGAGTCCTGTGTGCAGTTCTGGAGCCTCCAGCACAGGAAGGACATGGAAGTGTTGGAGTGGGTCCAGAGGAGGGCCACAAAGATGATCAGAGGGCTGGAGCAGCTCTGCTATGAGGACAGACTGAGAGAGTTGGGGCTCTTCAGCCTGGAGAAGAGAAGGCTTCGAGGAGACCTTATAGTAGCCTTCCAGTATCTGAAGGGGGCCTATTGGGCTGAGGAGGGACTATTGACAAGGTCTTACAATGACAGGACAAGGGGCAATGGATTTAAACTGGCAGAGGGGAGATTTAGACTGGATGTTAGCAGGAAGTTCTTTCCAGTGAGGGTGGTGAGACACTGGAAGAGGCTCCCCAGAGAGGTTGTGGAGTCTCCTCCTCTGGAGAATTTCAAGACCCATCTGGATGCATTTGTGTGTGATTTGCACTAGATTATATGGTCCTACTCTGGCAGGGGGGTTGGACTTGATCTCTGGAGGTCCCTTCCAACCTCTAACATCCTATGATCCTGTGAACTGCACTGAAATTAGTGGACTGCAGTTGGTTATTGCCTCACATCTGCATTCTCTCTTTTCAGACCTCTCATCTCTTCGAATAAGCTGCTTCCACTAAATGTTGCTTACACAGCAGCAACGTAAGTAATGAGTTCTGAAATGTTGCTGTGGTGGGTCTCATCTCACCAGAAAAAGGTTGGGAAACTGTTTAGCTGGTGACCATTATTTTTCATAATGAACAAACAGGAAAAACTTGTTAAGAGGTAAGGGTTTGTTCACCTTTGAAAATTTCTGAAGAAACAGGTGACTGGCTGTTTCAGAACTTGCTTGCAGTATATAAGAAGTGCTTTGTGGGTAAGATTCATGGCTTTGACATGTGCCTCGTGTAATGAGGTCTGAAACAGAAGGCCAAATGTCTCTGAATCCTAGAAGAGATACTGGTGCAAAGAAGATTCTCCAATACAGCAGTATTGTTGAAAAACCTTGTGTTATTTCATAACAAGCTCTGTGATAATTGCAATGTTGTTCAGTGATGTAGAACATCCGTGATGTAGTCTAATGTGGTTTTCAGTGGGGATCAAATTTTAAAGGGACATAAGTAGATCCATTTCCTAATGGAGTCAATGAAGTTGCATGTGCTTACAATCAGAACTGAATTTTTGTTCTGGAATTGTTGGAAAGACAAACATGTAAGCTAAACTGAGACAGTCAGACTTCACCCAGCTATTAGTTATTCTTGTGCCTGTTAAAAACAGTGCTTTGGAATGGATACATAGGGAAGATTTGCATGTAATGACTTGTGAGAGCTGGAACCAGGAGATTTCTGGATCGTTTACCTGAAGAGGGAGGTTTCAGAGGATTCAGTGTAGCCTCACTCTGCTTTTATTAAAGATAAGGGAATTAATGTCAATGGGATGCAATGTTAATATAAACCAAAACACATTTGTAGATCCTACCTTTGACTTAGCATTGTGTTTCTGTTCTGTTTGGTTATGTTGGTGTGTTGTTTTTTTTTTTTTTTTAATAACAATAACAAATATTCTTTTATCTTGCATCTCTTCTTAGGACAGAACCTTACATCCATTCAGCTACAAGAGCCAGCAGCGTCTGTGGAGCCATGATACGAACTTTGGGCACACAGACAGATTACAGGGATGGTGAAGCCCAGACAGATCCCTACTCCCCTGAATATGTAGTTCCCAGCTCCATCCCTGAACTTCTGACACTTGCTACACTTGCTTGGGGTGAGTTGTTGGTATAGGTTTAAGAACCATAGAGTTGAAAAATCCTTCAGGGACTAGATAAGATAGTCCAGGAGGTGGACCCAGGAAATTGTAATATTGTTATTCAATCCCATAATTCTGCTATGTCTTTATATGTTGTCAGCAAGGACTTGTTCTCCTTTTCACTCTCCTACCCGCTCTCTCTGGTGGGAACCCCTTATCTGGTAGCATGGAGGAGTAGGCCTCTTTATGATCTGCAGAGGTTTGGCTAATTCGGCCTGTGCAATTTTGCCTGTTTAGACCTGAGGGTGGTAGATGCACTGGCTGGGAGAGAAGAGCAACATTGGCGAGTGTAGTTTAGTCAGCTTGGGAGAAGATTTAAGGGGGTTTTCATGTACCCTGTATATGTATTAGGTGTTAAGGATTCATATGCTCTGTAATTTTCTGTATCTTTTTGAAATATAATTCCGTATTTCTGTCCAATTCAATGAGAGTGTTTTATTTTAATCTTATGGGGGAATAAAATTATATCTGTCTGCTCTTAAAACCACTACAGTTGTGAAATCAAGATACATGATCATAACCATGTGACCTCTTTAGCAGGAGAGTTGGTTTGTAGGTTTGTTTTTTTTTTTTTTTCCAACGTCAGGTTTCAAGTCTGTTGCCAGCTATGGCAGCCCTTTGTTGTCTTCCTTAGGGGTACAATATTTTATCTATTTCTAAAATAACTATGATATTTTCTGACTTAATAGTGCCGTACTGGGGCATTTGGTGAAGAGTTTTGAGATTGTTCAATATGAAAAGGTCATCGAATCATAGATTAGTATGTTCGGAAGGGACCTCAAGGATCATCTGGTCTAACCTTTCTTAGCAAAAGCCCAGTCATGTGTTTTACAAATTTGAACTAAGAGCAGCTTTTCAATTTACCTTCTGTTCTTCAGCTGTTCTGATTTAGATGTCAGTAACAAACCAGTACAGACATTGCTTCCCCAGCATATACCTGTGATCCTCATCTTCCAGTGTTCCACCTGCAATAATGATTAATGCTGGACATGCCAAAAAACGTGTGAATGCTCAGAAAGTGTCATAATTGGAAAGTTTTTCCTCCTTTGCAGCCTGCAGTAGAGGAATGAAGAGCTGCTGTTACTGTCAATTAAGCTACAGCAAATGCAGATCCTACTACTCCTTGTACTGTAGAATTCTACTGGCCTTAGAAGTATTTACTTCTTGTTCTTTTGTTTAATGTATGGTCTTGTGCCCATCCAGCCCTGTTATATATTTTGGTGGTGAGTGGTTGCTGGATTCACCATTCTTCTAAAGAGCTGCTGCTTCTTGTGCCTGTAAGGTCGGGGGCTGCCAGCAGGACTAGCCGAAGTGGAAATGATTGAACGTGCCCGGGAAAAACGTGCGTGGGAAGCAACTCTTCCAGCCATGGACAGTGCATCAAATATCGCAAAGAGGAGGAAGATGATGGATGATATGGAGAGAAAGGAGTGGGCCTTTAGAGAACAGGAAATAGAAAAGTAGGAATCCGATGATACTCTTTGTTTCTTTTAATTATGAGCTGAATAGAGAAGGAAGAAGAAAAACTAAGGGGTTGGCTTAAGGGTACAAGCCTTCTATTGTTGTGAAAGTCCCCTAATTTGGGGAAGGGATATTTTTTGTTAAATTTATTATGATGTAATGGTTTGGGAGTTACCCACCCCCCACTCAATGAAATCACCCAGACTAGACTCGGACAGCAGGAAGTTAAGGAACAAAGCTATATTTATAGCTTAGCACAATTTATGAGCACATATATATACAATATACACAAATATTTACAGAAATATACACGTTAAAAGTAATACAGAAACACAACACCCCTCCCAGAAATCATATTGCCAGGAGGCTCCCGACCCATACCTCCTCCCCCCTTCCCCCTCTTTCCCTCCCTTCAGAAATTATCAGGTCAGTCCCCATATATCTCACGTGAAAAATCTGGAGAGATCTGAGGTGAGATGTCAAAAAGATGACAAGGGGGTTAGGGGAAATAAAGAATTAGGTCAGATTAGAGTTAAGGCAGATTCAAGCACAGACTGCCAGAGAGAAAGAAGCAGAACTGAGAAGCAACTGAGAAGTGTCTGAGAAGTGAGTCTCTTATCTATATTTTGACTAGTTGCATTTCTCAGCAGAAGAATGAGTGATACAGGCTACTGTTGTTTTTTCCCTTTCTTCTTACAGCTAAGGGTTTAATTTCTCTCAGTACAATATTCCAATCAGCCTCAAACCAGCATGCATGAGACCACAATACCACTACCATGATACTTTTCAGCAGTGCCAAACTCACTTTTCACAATGAAAGATTAAATATGAGATGTGCAATATGAGCTATGCCTAAAGTAGCCAATTGGTATGCTGTATGATGGTGACAGCATTGCACAGAAAGCTGCAGAGTATAAGAGGTCATACCTGGCCTTTCCCTGTAGGTTGCAGGAGGCTCGACTGGAACTCTTAAAGGAGCTGCTGCGAAGGCAAGTGGAGAATCAGAATAAGCTGAATGCCAAGCGCTTGGATGACCACTGGCAAAATCATCAGAAGGCTAAAGAAGAGGAAATAAAAAAGATTCAGCATGACTGTGCACTGAGTAAGTTTGAAAGACAGAGAGGGAGCAGTATGAGACTTAGTTTTCAGACAAACCATTTCTGTTTTCACAGGGTTTGCACTCTTTATTCAACATGGAACATGCACAATATAGATAGACACAGTCAGCATTTGGTCTGGTCAAACAGGTCATGGTTTCATATTAACCAGCAAAAGCTCTTATGAATTCCCAAAGATATGACTTTTTCAGAACTATTTGTGTGAAGAACCTTCTCACATTTATATTTATATTTCCCTTTCAGTGCTCAGGAAGTTGATAGCTAAGAGGAAGAATGTGATGGGAAAGCTGGAGAGACGAGATATCATCAAAGAGTATACTGACTTTGGATCACAAACATATGCTCCTTTGTCTAGGAATGGTTACTTCCCAGACAACCATTCTGAATGCTACGTGGTAAAAAACTGCTATCTTGACACCTTTGCAGGTAAGGCATTTTGCAAGATATAGTTTGTATGGGATAGTAACAAACCCCAAATTTCTCTCCCCCCTGGTCCATTACTTAAATCACTCTTTGTATTTCTTAGGACTCTGTGAACTGGAAGCATCTCTCCCAGATTACGTCACCCAGGTCAAGATTAAAGCTCCAACGTCTAAGTACACTGCCACTGAGACTGGATTTATTAAAAGATCAGCAAGGCTAGAGGCGACACTGGCACAAGTTCACCAGGTATGGAGCTACATCCAGCAGCATGGCAGTTTCTCTTAGATTTGAACTGCTCAGAAATGCAATTGGAAAGACACGTGTATGCATTCTCGCAATTTCCTGTGGTAAATTCCTGTTTTCTGTAAGACAGCTTCTAGGACAGAATGGATCGAACATTCAGGATGGTCGAGGTGTCTAAGGCACCAGAGTCAAGGCTTTGGTTTCCCATTTCCTGGAGCTTTCTGGCCTCCAAGTGGAGACGTGTGTTCACATCCTACTTCTGACAACTTTGACACCAAGCTGTGTGGTGAGGGAAGCAGTGCCATCCAGAAGGGTCTTGGCAGGGCTGAGAAGTGGGCCAGTGCAAACTACATGAGGTTCAGCAAGTCAAAGTGCCAAGTCCTGCATCTGGATCAGGCCAGTCCCAGGCACAAACACAAATTGACTGCAGTGTAGGTTGAGAGTAGCTCATATGAAAAAGACTTGGGGGTGTTGATTGTTGAGCTGACAGTGTACTCATGCAGCCCAGAAGGCAAACCATATCCTAGGCTGCATTAAGAGGAGTGTGGCCAGCAGGTCAGGAGAGGTGATTCTTCATGTTTACTCTGCTGTTGTGAGCCTCCACCTCCAGTTCTGGTGTTCCCATCATAAAAAGGACATAGGGCTGTTGGAGTGAGTCCAGAGGAGGGCCACAAAGATGATCCAAGGACTGGAGCACCTCTGCTATGAAGATAGGCTGAGGGATATGACGTTGTTCAGCCTGGAGGAGAAGAGAATCTGGGAGGACCTTATAGCTGCTTTCCAATATCTGAAGGAAACCTGCAGGAAGGCTGGAGAGGGACTTTATGTAAGAGTGTCTAGCGATAGGATAAGGGGGAATGGTTATAAACTGAGGGGAAAGTAGGTTTAGACTGGATCTTAGGAAAAAAGTTCTTCAGTACAAGAAGGGTGGTGAGACTCTGGAATGGGTTGTCCAAGGAGGTTGTGGGTGCCCCTCCCTGGAGGTGATCAAGGCCAGTCTAGTTGAGAGGTGTCCCTGCCCATAGCAAGGAGGTTGGAGATGATGATCTCTAAGGTCCCATCCAACCTAAGCTATTCTGAGATTCTGTGATTCAGACTGTTGTAGGCATGACTAGTATTGCTGTGGTACTCAGTCTGTCAGTACTCTTCCACCTCCCCAGTATTTGTGTTTCTGCTCTAACCCTATACAAAACAAACTTCTGTCTTCCTTTGGATCAGATGTTTGGATCAGAACATATTATGTCAGTTGGAAATTCTCTCCTGACATCATTCTCATTTTTTCCTTGCTTTTAAAATGCACAAGTGGCACGCCTCCTGGTCATGCCATCAAGCTACCAATAACTAAATAAACCAAGTTTGGATTAATATTCTAAAAATTCTGTACATTAATAAAACCCACAACATAAACTCATAGAATCATGTCCAAATGGTGGATACAGAATCACACAGAATCACAGAAAACGTCTGGTTGGAAGAGACCTCAAAGATCATCCAGTCCAACTCTTGGCCCGGCACTGAAAGGTCAGCACAAAACTATGTCCCTGAGCGCCAGGTCCACACACTGCTTAAACACCCTCAGAGACGGTGACTCCACCACTGCCCTGAGTAGACACTTCCAATGTCTGATAACTCACTCTGTGAAGAAATATTTCCTAATATCCATCCTGAACCTCCCCTGACACAGCTTGAAACCACTTCCTCTGGTCCTGTCACTTGCCACCAAGGAGAAGAAGCTGGCCTCCTCCTTGCTCCAACCTCCCTTCATGTAGTTGTAGACAGTCCTGTGGTCTCCCGTCAGCCTCCTCTTCTTCAGACTGAACGCCCCCAGCTCCCTCAGCCACTCCTCATAGGTCATTGCTCCAGGCCCTTCACAAACCTTGTTGCCCTTCTCTGGGCATGCTCCAGTAGCTCAGTTTCCTTCTTATAGTGAGGAGCCCAGAACTGAACACAGTACTTGAGTTGTGGCCTCACTGGTGCTGAATACATGGGGATGATCACCTCCCTATTCCTGCTGGCCACAGTGTTTCTAATACAAGCTAGGATGCTATTGGCTTTCTTGGCCACCTGGGCACACTGCTGACTCATACTCAGTTGACTATCAACCAGTATCCCCAGATCCCTCTCTAACTTGCAGCTTTCCAACCACTCATTCCCAAGTCTGTAGCTTACCACGGGTTGGTTGTGATCCAGATAGAGAACCTGGCACTTGGCCTTGTCGAACCTCATACAATTGGCGTTGTCATAGAATCATAGAATGGTAAGGTTGGAAGGGACCTCAAGGATCATCTAGTTCCACCCCCCTGCCATAGGCAGGGACACCTCCCACTAGTACAGGTTACTCAAGGCCTCATCCAATCTGGCCTTGAACACCTCCAGGGAGGAAGCATCCACAACCTCCCTGGGCAACCTGTTCCAGTGCCTCATCACCCTCACTGTAAAGAACTTCCTCCTGACATCTAGTCTAAATCTCCCCTCTGCCAGTTTAAACCCATTGCCCCTTGTCCTGTCATTATAAGACCTTGTAAATAGTCCCTCCCCAGCCTTCCTGTAGGCCCCCTTCAGATACTGGAAGGCTACTATAAGGTCTCCTCGAAGCCTTCTCTTCTCCAGACTGAAGAGCCCCAACTCTCTCAGTCTGTCTTCATAGGAGAGCTGCTCCAGCCCTCTGATCATGTTCGTGGCCCTCCTCTGGACCCGCTTTGTCCCATTGGTCTAACCTGTCCAGATCCCGTTGTAAATGTTCCCTACCCTCTAGGAGATGGACACAGTCACCCATCACTGTTGTTCCCTAACAGCAGCATCTGATCTGCCAACATGCTAATTCTGCGTTATTTTTGCATGTATTAAATTTATTACAACAATTCATCATGCAGGTGAATTGTCCATATCTGCAGTTAACCACTGAGGAAAGAAGTGCCTCATTTGCATCTACAATCACAATATTTGTGAGTTACACATACTTTTAAGGGTGCTTCTTGTGAATGCTGTTGAGGGTTACCTTTTTTGGAAATTAGGCATATTCTTGATTGGCTGCTATGCCTCTGAAAAATAGGGAATTTCATTGGTAAAGCTTGGCAACATATGCTTTATTTAGTGAAGAAATGTTTCCTAATTGGAAATTATGTGTATAGCTTTCTGGGTTTAGCATAATTTAATAATCTCAATGCAGATAGTAACTTTGTACTAATGGATTTTAAATTCAAGTCTTGTTCTGAAAAATCAATCATATTATCTCAGATTTAAATTCCACCGGATCTTCTAAAAGATGAAACATTGCATCTGATTATTATTCAGAAGGAAAATTTTCAAAGAAAATCTTGAGTGCTGCAGGCATTTTTCAAGGACTAAGGACATTGATTTACTACAGTTTTGGAGAAGAAGACACAGCAATATTGATGGGGTTTGAGTCTGGGTGCATTTTGCATAAAATGCAAATAGTGGCTGTGTATAGTCTGGATCNTAGTCCCTCCCCAGCCTTCCTGTAGGCCCCCTTCAGATACTGGAAGGCTACTATAAGGTCTCCTCGAAGCCTTCTCTTCTCCAGACTGAAGAGCCCCAACTCTCTCAGTCTGTCTTCATAGGAGAGCTGCTCCAGCCCTCTGATCATGTTCGTGGCCCTCCTCTGGACCCGCTTTGTCCCATTGGTCTAACCTGTCCAGATCCCGTTGTAAATGTTCCCTACCCTCTAGGAGATGGACACAGTCACCCATCACTGTTGTTCCCTAACAGCAGCATCTGATCTGCCAACATGCTAATTCTGCGTTATTTTTGCATGTATTAAATTTATTACAACAATTCATCATGCAGGTGAATTGTCCATATCTGCAGTTAACCACTGAGGAAAGAAGTGCCTCATTTGCATCTACAATCACAATATTTGTGAGTTACACATACTTTTAAGGGTGCTTCTTGTGAATGCTGTTGAGGGTTACCTTTTTTGGAAATTAGGCATATTCTTGATTGGCTGCTATGCCTCTGAAAAATAGGGAATTTCATTGGTAAAGCTTGGCAACATATGCTTTATTTAGTGAAGAAATGTTTCCTAATTGGAAATTATGTGTATAGCTTTCTGGGTTTAGCATAATTTAATAATCTCAATGCAGATAGTAACTTTGTACTAATGGATTTTAAATTCAAGTCTTGTTCTGAAAAATCAATCATATTATCTCAGATTTAAATTCCACCGGATCTTCTAAAAGATGAAACATTGCATCTGATTATTATTCAGAAGGAAAATTTTCAAAGAAAATCTTGAGTGCTGCAGGCATTTTTCAAGGACTAAGGACATTGATTTACTACAGTTTTGGAGAAGAAGACACAGCAATATTGATGGGGTTTGAGTCTGGGTGCATTTTGCATAAAATGCAAATAGTGGCTGTGTATAGTCTGGATCACAACATGGTTCTCATAGGCAGCATAACATCACCCAGGCTTTCAGAGCTGAATTCCAATTACAGAAATTGTATTCTGTGTATTGAAAATACTTCTCATGGTTTGAAAGGCTACACTTCATAGTCAAGGAGAAAGACTATGCTTAGTCATGGAAAAGAAGTATGCCCTAATGCTGGCTGCTCCCACAATACTGTCTCTTCAGAGAAAAAATGCGAGATGAAAAGCTGAACAGAAGCAGACAACTCTGCATATTTTCTTTCTTAAATCAAGGTAGATTACTAGGTCTACACTGATTTATACTTGCTGAGGGGCCAACAAAACTAGTACTCATTTCCTCACCATTTTCTGCTTGGTCCAGACAAAGCAGAAAGTATTGGCACTGTGAAACACCCAGGCTGCCTCAGCAACTGTTAGATTTGAACAAACTTACTGCTGAGTGCAGCAGGAAATTACTGCCCTGCAAAAGCCTCTATGGAGCTGTTACTAGTCTCTTCTCCCATCAGAGGCTTTTGCTTCTTGAAGTTTGGTGGCTATAGCAAGTTCTGGCTTAGGCATCCCTCTCTGACAGGTCCCTCTCAAGCTGCTGGAGCTGTCAAGAAGAGGGCAATAAAGGGTGCAGAGTAGTTAACAAAATGTAGCTGTTGAGAGTACAACTGTCTGACCCCTTGGCATAAGCAAGTTTAGTGATGCGAACAACTTTGTCATACAGAGCATGGCCACAACAACCCCATGCAGAGCTACAGGCTGGGGTTGGAGTGGCTGGAGAGCAGCCAAACAGAAAGGGATCTGGGGGTGCTGATTGACACCCACCTAAACATGAGCCAGCAGTGTGCCCAGGTGGCCAAGAAGGCCAATGGCATCCTGGCCTGCATCAGGAATAGTGTGGCCAGCAGTAGGAGGGAGGTCATTCTCCCCCTGTACTCTGCATTGGTTAGGCCATGCCTTGAGTACTGTGTCCAGTTCTGGGCCCCTCAATTTAAGAAGGACATTGAGGTGCTTGAACGTGTCCAGAGAAGGGCAACGAGGCTGGTGAGAGGCCTCGAGCACAAGCCCTATGAGGAGAGGCTGAGGGAGCTGGGATTGTTTAGCCTGGTGAAGAGGAGGCTCAGGGGAGACCTTATTGCTGTCTACAACTACCTGAAGGGTGGTTGTGGCCAGGAGGAGCTTGCTTTCTTCTCTCAGGCAACCAGCACCAGAACAAGAGGACACAGTCTCAAGCTGCGCCAGGGGAAGTTTAGGCTCGAGGTGAGGAGAAAGTTCTTCACTGAGAGAGTCATTCACTACTGGAATGGGCTGCCCAGGGAGGTGGTGGAGTCACCATCCCTGGAGGTGTTCAAGGCGCGGTTGGACATGGCACTTGGTGCCATGGTCTAGTCTCGAGGTCTGTGGTAATGAGTTGGACTTGATGATCTTTGAGGTCTCTTCCAACCTTGCTTATACTGTGATACTGTGGTGAAAGAGGTTTCAAGCAAGCAATTAGGGATCACCTCAGAAGGACACTTTGTTGCTTTATGGTATTTCTTTAACTGAGTAGCTAGGACAGTTTTCTTATGGAAAAGCCTTTTTTAGAGCTGTCCTAGCACACTTAATCTACATGTTTTCATCCATAATCCTAGAAATAAAGCAAAACTGTGGAAAATTTAGAGGATACTCAGTGATCTAGCTCTAGAATGAGTTGGTTTTGTTGGGTTTTTTTTTCTTTTTCTCTGTGGAAGGAGATGGCGAATACAGAAGGAATGCTAAATTTTGGCCTTGGAAGTAATTAATTGTAATAAAATACGTTTACAAGGATTGCTTCTCTGGCCACATAAGTTGAGATGGACTGGTCCTGTTCATTATGCTTCTCTTAGTTTGCCATATTGGTGTTTTTTCCTAATCTTAAAGCTTGAAACAACTATCTGAGGAACTACAAAAAGGATCTGTGGTTTAGAAATAAGAACAGCTTATTTCAGACCTGAAACTAAGCCAGAAAATAGTGACTTTAGAAGCAGACTTTGAGGAGCATCCCAGAAGTTTCTACAGGAGTACTACATCCACTTTGTGATTCTCTAAAACAAGAGATCACAGCAGAAATCGGAGTCATCTAGGGTTTACTGTAGAAACAATGATCTGTAAAAGGACAAGGAAAGCTGGTAACTGGACAGGGAAGATGACAGTGATCTAAGCAATGCGAGCCATTATACAGACTGCCTTCGGTGACAATCCAAGCATTAAGGAGATGGCATACTGATACAGCTAATTACTGTGCGAAAGAAATGCAACCAGGTAACTGAATACACCGTAGAATGAAGCAGCTGGTAGAAGAAATCTCAGTGCAGAGCAATGGATGATGTTAGGCTGACCCTCTATGCTCTGGTGATTCAAGAGGGCTGAAGTATATGGTATTGTAAAGTGCTGGATCAAGATGACATCAGAGCAAGGGAACCTCTCACCTCAGTATTAAGTGCAACTCTCATCATGTCTGTTTACCATTATCTGTTTGCTGAAAGAAGGTGGAGAAGTAGAGGGGCCAAGAATGTCTCTGGAGAAAAATCTCTGCCAACTTCAAAGTGTAGGAAAACCTCCCCAAGCAGTTACTTCATCAAGAACAGATCTGCAACATAGTGTTAGTTGGCTTATGCTCAGGCAGGCTTTAAGAGATATTATGTCAGTCTTGATCAGCCAAGACACAGCAGCCTTGCTGCATTGCAAAGGCAGTAGACTGTCCATCTATGATATCACCTTCTTCATTTACAGGCAAAAAGGAAGAGAGAGAAATGTGATTGCATGCTCTGTGCTGTACATAAAAAGAAAATACAGCTAGTGTCTTGTGAAAGTGAGAGTATCACAGAGAAGATAAGGAAGAAATCTAAAGAATGAAAGTTGTTTCTCAAGCCANCACACTGCAGGCTCATGTTGAGCTTTTCATCACCCCAGACCCCAAAGTCTTTTTCCTCAGGGCTGCTCTCAGCCATTCAGCACCCAGCCTGTATTTGTGCTTGGGATTGTGCCTACCCAGGTGCAGGACCTTGCACTTGGCCTTGTTGAATTTCATGAGGTTGGCCTGGGCCCACCTCTCCAGCCTGTTCAGGTCTCTCTGGATGGCATCCCTGCCCTCTAGCAAGTCGAGTGTGCCACACAGCTTGGTGTCATCTGCAGACTTGCTGAGGGTGCACTCAATTCCTCTGTCCATGTCACTGACAAAGATGTTAAACAGCACTGGTCCCAGCACTGACCCCTGAGGGACGCCACTTGTCACTGGTCTCCAGGTGGACATTGTGCCCTTGATCACCACTCTCTGCGTGCAACCATCCAGCCAATTCCTTACCCAGCAGTGCTCCACCCATCAAGTCCATGTTTTTCCATCTTGGTGACCAGGATGTCATGTGGGACAGAGTTCTGCTTCTATCGGAAGCTAGCAAAGAATCTAAGGTTTATGGCCAAAAGCATGGGTGCCACTTGCTTGTTACTGCATTTGTCATGAAAATGAAGAGGAGATGAATTGAGTGGACCTTCACTGTCCAATCCATGACTCTGAAAGCAAGTAATATAGTCTGTCTGGGAAAAATTAGAGTATGATATGTGGGCAGTATCATTTGAAGTATGTTGTACAGAAATTCAATGCTTTTTTTCTTTTTAAAGGAAATATTTTACAGTGGTTCTCCCTGCTTTGAAATACAGTAACTTGTTAAGTTAGGTAGAACTAGTTAATAATGCAAAAAGAAATATTTTTGTTTTCTTATATTACAGTCTTAAAACCTCAGCTTAGAGGAAGCTAATGGTAAGCATTTTTGACTTGATAATCACAGAAGAGCATGCACTAGACTGTGCTGACATGCAAACATAAAACCACTTCTGGGTACTGCAGTATTTCTCAACTCTACATTAGTAAGAATTTTCTCATGTCAGAAGTGCTCATAGATTTTTTTTCTGTCTTTAAAAATTGCTATTCCAGTTATATTTTGTTATTTTGGTTAGCAAGAAATATTTTTTTGAGGGTAAGGCTTTATTAGAAAAACTCTTTTGAATGCAGCATTGTAGTAATAAACATAGGAGCCACTGTCTGCAAAAGAATCACGACTACAGCAGCTTTTTACTTTCAATTCCTCCCCCTCCCCATCATACAAAACACCTTCTAAATCACAGCAAGCCTTATAAATCACAGCAAACACTGTTGCCATCTTCATGCCAGAGAGCTTTAAGGGCATCAAAACGAAGAAAGAGTTTAGAAAATCTCTCAATGGTTTTGAGCTATAACCATTTCACGTGGCTTATAAGCAGGTTTAGGCTTTGATTCTTGCATTAACATGGTCCATTTCAGAAGTTTTCAATAGTAAAGCATTTTGTCCTCTCCAACTAGAAATCTCTCTCCTTTTCCGGAGCAATTAATTATCCTGCCCCGAAAGGTCACATCCAATATGCAATGACGAATTTTGTACAATGATTGCTGGAGTTTGAAAACTTCATTAATTTCGCTATTAAATTCTGCACAAGTACCGTCAATTTTCTGTTACTAGAGAGAGAAATTCAGCACAGGCAGGGAGGTTGGAAGAGATGATCTCTAAGATCCCTCCCAACTTAAGCCATGCTATGATTCTATGACTTTTTTTATTATTTGTTTTCCTTTTCTAGTGAAACATTGTATTTGAACTTGGGAGAGAGCAGAAAAATAAAAAAAAGCACGCTTTTCCTTGCTGAAAAATGTCTTTTCAGTAATATAGAGTACAGATCCAGCACCAGTTTGGAAGGAGCTTTAAATGTACATACTCTCCCCTTTTATTTGCAAGCTGTTAATTTGATGTCCTACAGCAATTGAAGGTTTGAAATATTATCCAAGTGGTTTGTTCCAAGTAGCTTGTGATGGTAAATTCACAGGACTTTGGCTCTCCAAACAAGTCTGAAAATGTCTTGTAAGGATTAGTGGCATTTTCACTCCTAGCCTGCTTTGGCTGATGAGGTTTGGCATTGGCACCAAATGGCACTCTTAATGGGCTTGTGGATTTTCTTAGTGGAAGGAATTTCTCAGACAAGTTAGTTTTCCTTTTATCCTTAGTCCACTTGTACAGTTGCCATGGATGCCACTGGGCTGAGTAATTGCAGATGAGCAGAAGCTTCAAAATGTATTTTGCAAGGAAGGGGTCCTCTGTCATTTGGTTCAAACCTGGGCATTAACAGCATATCACACAAAGATATTTCACTGAGGAAGAGCCACGGGACAATAGACTCTTCAAACGACTCCCTTCATAAAATCTGCCCACATAAAATTTCTAACCTGCAGAAACAAGCATTATATCCATAGTTAAAGGCAAAGAGTTATAACTATTCTGTAATGAGATGTAAACTGTCATGAAATTGTGATATCCCTACCCTTTTTTCATTATATGAAAGAATCTTCTGTCTTACAGAAAAGGAAAATGTTTAATGTTTTTGTCACTGCATAAGTAACATAACAGCCTCTGCTTGCATGTATGTCAGTGTTGAATTGTTTCAATTAAATTCCTGTTTTGAAATGAAGAAAATAAATTTCAAATATGCCTTTACTTAATCTCTAATATAACACTCTCTTAACTACATACCAATTTTAGATTAATCTTACGTGACTCATCCTATGCAATTGCTGGTGATTTACTTGTAAATTCAATCACAGAATCATCATAGGATGGCTTAGTTTGGAAGGGACCTTAGAAATCATCTACTTCAACCTCCCCCCACCATGGACTTGACTGCTCAAGGCCTCATCCAAACCTGGCCTTGAACACCCCCAGGAAGGAGGCATCCACAACCTCCCTGGGGAACCTATTTCATAGTGAAATAACACTCCCTTCTTGCATATGATTTGCATTTCCCATCAGTATCTTCTGACCAACCAATGGCCTCATCTATTAACCATAGTCAGCTTTGCAGCTGGTGTGAGGTAAGAAATAGAAGCCATAAGACTGCAATGTGCAACGTAGTCTCGGCTCCCCATAGTCAGTGTGATCAGCAATCCTCAGCACCTAGAGGACTGGCCTGATTGTATTGTTCTGTCTAGCCCAATTCTGATTAAATTTTATGTCTATTTCAGGCACTGCTGGAGAAGAAGAAAGTCAAGGAGCCAAAGAAGCCCCTCCATTTCTTAGAAAAAGTAGAAAAGCCTATTCTTCGCCCACCCACTCCAACCCTGGAAAATCCATCAATTGTAAGTGGGATAGGTTTAGCATGTTTTTTTTTCCTTCTTGATCCCTAATTGTTTCTTACACAGTTGTTAAAGAAATGCCCAGAGAAGGAATGAAGTGATCTTATCTTTTTTGTGTGCCTTTGTGTTAGAAACACTCTCCCAGACTCGTTTTACTCCATAAAGATACTAGCAGACAAAGAATTGAAAATCTTTACAATATCTGTTGGCCTGATCTTTAATAAAACTTTATTTTAAGAAGACATAAATTATTAGAGATGTTAGTCCCTTGTTCTTGGGGGACAAAACGACAGAATCAGATGATGATTACTCAAGGTCTTTCAGCCTTCTAATCAAATCAAAACACAGTTGCAATCAAATGGAGCAATTACATTTAGTCTCATTAAAGTTAGTGAGATTTTTGGTGCTTAGCACTGAGTATGAACTTCGTTTATTTGTTGGAGTGAAACTTTTGTCAACATGCTGGATGCAGTCTTTGATGAGCATGCTGCAGTTCACAGTAAATGATTCTTCTGCAGAGACAGAAATAGCAGTCATGATGTGTCATGGGGGATGTAATATGCTGTAGGAATCCCCCAGCTCTTTCAGGGACCTGCAACTTCTTTTCCTTTTTTAAAATAATGCGTTTAAGAGATGGTTGCCCCAGTGGATTGCTTTGTCTGCTTATGAATACCATTTTTTGTGATGATAAGAAGAATCAGACACAATTGCCATTTGAACTTGTGAATTTTAGTGTCACATAACCATCAAAGTGAGAGAAAGTCTTATTAGATCTTTCATGCTGTCTTCCTTTGTGCAGTATGATGTCCTGTATTTTATATAGTCTATTTTAAGATGACTGAAACAAAAATACCTTCTTGGGAGGAGCTTTCCACAGCTTTACTAACTCCTAGGTGTTAGATACTGTATTGCAGTGGTAGCTTTACAATGCTTAGATTTACCAGTTTAGCAGATGTTCAAAGTATTTCCAAGTGACACAGAAAGGAATCAGAAAGATTTATCCCCCAGTGGAAGTCACTCTTGATCATGTTTACAGAATATTGCTTTTTAAAAAAGATTTCCAGTACAATAGAATTCCACCTAAATGAGTTCTGCCAACATATGGTTTCTTTTCAAATATTATTATGTGTCACACGTGAAAATCTAGAGCTCTCCAGTGAAGCTCTATCTATGACATCAGGCCAGTTCAGGCACTGGAAAGTAGCAGAATCCAAGTGAAATTTCTCCTGCCAACTGGCCTCAAGGAGTACTGAAATCAAGGCTCTCCTCTGTTAATGCTTCTTTTCCTGCCATACACAGATAATGACTACCAAGTGCTAAGTGCACCAGTCTTTTCCTGATGGAGTTGAGTATCTCAAAAGGAAAGCGTTGCAGTCACAAACAGGTGTCATAGACCACAAAGGCTATAAAAGAGAAGTGGGGAGAATGGAGGCACTACTGCAGGCCTCCTCAAATCCTCTCCCCCAGTCATTTTTTTTATGCATTCACTAGCCAGAATAAGTTCACAGAGCACTTCTGAATTCCTTCACCTGTTTATCACTTGCTCCCAGCCCTTTCCTAGTTTTCAACCTGCTGCTAGATCTTTCTATGTCCTTTTTGTTTTTTTTCACTGCAGGGCATGACAGACTTTATATCTCTCCTTATTCCTTCCTGCTGGTCTATAGCAGACAAATTGAGAAGCTGATGATTACCTGACGATTACCCTTACCAAAGCATTATTTGTGGCACTGAGCAACATTAAAAACAGAAAAATGCATCTCACAAAAATGTAAATAAAACCTCAGTCTGGCTTACCTGTCCAGTATATGTGTCACCTCCTTTTCCAAAACTCCTGAAAGGCTTTCACACTGTAGCAAGGTGGTGTGGTAGAGTTTAACTTTCTATGTGACTGGAAAATCATCTCTTCTTTCTAGTGAAAAAGAATGTACCACATCATAAGGCAGTCCTTTGGCTAGTTCTGCTTTGTTCCTCCTGGATGGTGGTATGAAAAGGCTTCCTTTTGCATTTAGAAAACTTAAATATTCAATACCTAAGAAAAAACAGATACTGAGATGCAAGCCCACAACTTCTTTCATCCCACGCTCTTCCCTGTTTTTCCAGCACTTCTAAAATACCACGTTTCAATGCAGACCTCACAGGCTCTTTATTAGAAACACTTCCTTGCCATTTTTAGACTTATTTTTATCTTTCTCAGGCACCCAATGAGCTTTTTCCTTCTGTTACTGTCAGCTCCAGACCAGAAGACCTCTTAGCTGTGCTGCTTCTACTTAAAATAAGTATTTTCTCTTATGGTCCTGTTCCCTTTCCCACTATACTTCATCATTCTTCCAAGGTGGTATCAGTCTCTCAATGCTAGGCCAGTAAAGACCTCAAACAGACAAATTGCAATATAATGCAATAAATTTTCCTTCCGAAATAATCACTTTCTGATTATTTCTTAAATGTACTGAGTTACTCTGATAAAGGTCACCACTGGGATAAATATGAAATGAAAAATGTTCCCTCGTAATTTAATCTCTCTATGGTAAACATCTCTCTCGTACCTCATTCAGTAATAACTCTATCCTCTTAATGTCTTGACCTGTTAATGTAGCTGATGCCCTTTTTGCAAACTCAGATTTTCAGTCAAGCTACAAATAGTACTTTGGATGCATATGCTAACTTTCTCTATCACATCTTTAGGTACTCATTTCTAAAGACCCTCTAAAATCTCACACAGAATGTGATTCTAGAGCCTCTCTCTGCCATCTCTTGTAAAACATGGAAATACGTCTTATTCTGGCTCACCTTCCTTCCCCTAGAAATTGGAAGAATGGTGTGAAACAATTGAGACAAAGCTGGATACGAGTTAGAAGTTTTGGTACTTAAATGGATATAGAAATATACTCTACAGAAATTTCAGTAACCAAAGAAATAATTAATTATTGTGTGGATGTTCTTTGTGTTTTGGCAGGAGGAAGAGGAAACAGAACTGGCAGTGATCTGTCTGCAGAAGCTGCTCCGAGGGAGAGCTATCCAGAACATGGTATTCTGTGTCTCTTTGGTTATGTCTCTCCAGAATGATGGTGGGAATGATTGGAAGTGTGTTTGCAATCTTTATTCCACAGCACTAATCAAGGGTAATGAGGCTTCAGCAGCATGTTCTCTTCTGCTGCTTGGAGTCCTCTAAGGCTGAAGTCTTTGCTCTCCAGCCCGAATTTCTTACAGGAACTTCTAGGTTCCTACACATAGCTGTTAGTGTCTCCCTGTTCCTGCCACCCCCTACACTCAGCTGTTTAGTTAGATGCTTCATAGCAGAATTACTCGAATGGCAAAATCTAGACTAGGTCTGAGCCGTGAGTACAGTTTGCCTTGATTTAAGCCAAGATCCCAGGCATGAGAAACCTCCCACATCCCAGAAGGGCCAGTTGTATTTCATACCATCTTTCCAGTTTCCTGTGGTGGTGAGCTGAACTTTAGATGGAGTAACTGGAGCATCCTACCACCATGATTCCCAGCAAGTGCAGGATTCTGCTTCCAGTGGAGCAGAAGTAGGCCTAGGTAAAAATTGCATGTCCATGCCTCATGGTCTTTATCTTAAGCACTTTTGATCCAGAAAGTTTGTTTTCATGCCTGCTAAGAATATAATTGATATTCTCATTTGCATTAATTGCTTAATGCTTGTGAATTGTTACCATGTGGCTCCCTGACCTGAGCTTTAACAAACAATGCAATACTATGAAGGTGGCTTGAGTTGGAGTATAGACTTCCTAGGTCTTCTCCAGTTCTGTGGTGGATCTATGAGAAGGATGTTTTATGCCATTGCGGGACTGCTGATTTCCACATCATGAAATGTCCCATTATTTTAGGAACTTCCATCCAGCTACTACTGGATCAGAAATATATGACTCAGTTGGAGAGTGATGTGAGCAGGGTTGAAGTGATCCTTTGTTGCTGTTGGAAGTCGTTTTGGAAGAGAGGGTGATTGAAAGTAAGACAGTGTCTGGGAAGAGGTTGGGCCACATAACCATGTAACAGATACAGCAGAAGTTTCAACAACACCCCCACCAGTTTATTGCTTTGAGCTGGTGCCTGACTCCCTCAAAATGAGAGTGAGACAACAGTAGATATTTGATCAGGAGACATCTAACCCTGGAATGAGGAAAAGGGACAGTGCCCACACAGAGAAGCTTTGATGTTGAGGCTGATGGAACAGGATATCCAGAAGACTACTGCCCTTTTTGCTTGACAGTGGTGTTGCTGTTCTGCATTCCAGTTGTTTGAGTTCTGGGTGAAGCTGAACAGAATTAAAAGTAAAAATTGTAGGAAAGTAAAAATTGTAGGAAAATTGTAGTAAAGTAGGAAGAGAGCATCTGTACTTCACAGAAGAAGGTCTCAACTCTCATCTTCTGTGCAGGAGGGTTTAGGCAACACTACCTGACATCTGTAGTGTTTACCTAAATACAGCCACAGATTCGTTATGGACGACTAGGTTTTGGAAATAGCCAGCTGCAGTTTGGAGAAGGAGGGTGTGCTCTGCTGGCAAAGCATGTTGACCTGTATCCTTCATTTAATATGAGTGGTTTTTTGAATTTATTTTGAAAGATGTTTGAAGAAAAGGAGAAGCGGCTGGAACTGATCCAAGAGCTGCGCACCACTCACGCGCTCCAGGAGGATGGGCAGCTGCTTTTGGAGGCAGAGGCTCGCGTGACACTGGCTCTGCAGCGGCAGCAGAAGTTGCAAATGGACAAGGTTTGCCTGTGTAGATGAGAAGGCTGATGCACAGCACTGCCCTGACCTGTGCTTGCGGTACCGCTATTGATCCCACATTCAAGTTTTGTTCAATTTTCTGTTATCCACAGATAAGCAGACAAAGCACCCTGAGTAACAGAAATCCTCTCCTTGCACATGCCAAGCACTGAATGCCTGAGGGGCTAAAATTGCTCCCTTGCTGCTGGGGGGGAATCTGGGGCATTTCAGAAGCAGACTGGGATGCCTTGACCACAGTTGCTACCCTGGCTGTACTTGCTTTCTTTGCAGACAGCACTTATTTATATTTACAGGGCTTTGAACAAGCTGCACTGTCAGACCAACTTCACTTTTCCCACCTTTCAGTCCATTTGACTGGTGCTGTGACCTGGCACCAAAATATGTGCTTACCACTCACATCTGTCAAATATTTTACTGAGTGTGTCTTACTGCTCTGTCATTTCCCTGTTCCTTTTCTAGCTTGGCACCCTCTCAGACATTAAACATCACAAAAGAAGCTAAAGAGGGCTTCATTTATAAACTTGGATTTGAAACTTCTAGACCACAGCAATGGTATCACCTTGTTGTACTTGCCACTGAGCAGAGAAATTTTGGGCTCCATCCTCTGCCAAGAATCTAGTGAGAGCCAGGGGTGCAAATTTCCATCCTTTTTTCCTTGCAGGGTCACAGCCTTCCAAAGCGAATCCAATGGCAGATGCTGGTCTGAAATGGATCATAAATATAATTTTGTCCAGACTTCTTTGCATCTCAGATACACAGTAATTCCACATTCCTGCAGGTTTTCCTATAGGTTTTCCTACTCTCCTGTTTTTTCAGTGACCAGCTGTGCAGCAGTTCTGCAGCTTCCAGGTTACAATAGCAGCAGCTGCTGGCCAGCTGGCCTGGTGGAGATAAATGCAGACCACTGCTTCCTGCTGAGTGGGCAGCAACTAAATTTCCCCTTAGATCTCAGGAAAAACTGAACTAGGTGACTGTGTTTTACTGTTTATTGTTTCCAGATGATTCCTCGCACACAGGGAGCCCAGGTGTGGTAAGCAGAGATTTTCTACTAAGAGACTAAGAGAAAAATAAAAGGCTTAGGCTTAAGAAATTTTAAATGCTCTTCTATTCTGGAAGCCCAGGTAGGGGTGAAGGAGAGAGCAGTTCAGACACCATAATGACATTCATATAGAGGAAGCAAATGATAGAGGTGCTGACTTCTGATCTTGGAATTTCCTTTTGGGAGAGCCACTACCCCCTTCTGCTGGTTTCTCTTACATTTCTTTTTTACTGTGTTTCTTAAGGTACCCAGTCCAAGGCTCAGGTCTTCAAGCATTTTGAATTTTAAAACCCTCTGGAACACATGTGCTCGAGTTTTCATGTGTGGCTATTTTACAAAGTCACCGGTGACTCTCAGTTCTGTGGGTTTTGGTGGTCATGTTCTTATTTCAGGGTTTTGACCTTTCCAGTATGAAAAGAGGCATTTTCCAATAAAGGCTTCCTGCAGAAAGAGGGCAAAAACTCCAGATAAAATGATCAAAGATGAGAGGTTGAAAATTTCTAACCTTGACTATAACAAAAGCCTAAAACAGGAGTGTTCCTGTGTTGTTTCCCTCCACTTCACACCAGTTTTGGACACAGCACCTGCAGCAATAAAGAGTACTTTAATTCCATGTTATCCTTCCCCGTGGGCTGCTGCAGTTAATGCATTGCTGTCCTCCACCTTAAACACCCATGGGCTATGCACTGTCACTTCTAGATGTATGCAACACTTAGAATCCCACTTTCTTTGAAGCATTGCATGAACAAATGTCACATCAGTATAAGAAAGCTGATTTATTACTTCTTGCCTGGGATTATTCAGTTCCATTTTGGATTTTACGTTCAGGTCTACTCCATTATTGCCTGTTTATAACAATAATAACCTGTTACAACAACAACACAGCATCCCAACCAGTTCCAGATGAGTCCTCCTGCTGAGGACTGTGGTTTCATAGTCCATATTGGAGATAATGAACTTAACATAGATCTTGTCCTTTCCAAGGTGCAATCACACATATCCAGCCTATAAAACGCAATGTGCTTGGAACAAGGAGTGAATGGCACAGTCATGCCGAACACCTGGAATTAAGTCTCAGCTCTTACAGACTTTCTGATTTTCCATTACCTGGAATTTCAAGTTCTTGTTTGCAGTTCTGCAAACTCAGTGTAATGGCTGTTGATTTGAATCTGTGAGCAGTTAGTAACTTGCACAGCGTTAGGTAATAACTCAGTCCCTAAACTGTAGGCACTAATGGTTGCTGTATTACCTCAGCAAGCTTTGGTTACAATCATGAATGTCCAACCAAAGATGAACCATTTCACTGAGGTGGCTTTCAACTCTAACAAACATTTTGTATTCTCAGGAGAGGATAAAAATGTGGCTGTATTTACAGTTGCAGCTTCCTAAATCTTTTCTCAAGCTTCCTACTCATAAAGTTTGGGGGCTTACTTTCCAAATGCTAGAAAGAAGCTTCGTTTGCAGCTTTTGGTGCTGTTTTTCTATTCTGATCTAGTTAAGCTAGGAGAGTACACAGCTGAAGTAATTGTCACTCTTACACCTCTCCTTTCCTGGTCTGGACAGTGGAACATTCCTTGGTAACAGGCAGATGACTTAAGCAATTACTCCGGTTATATTCAGAGCCACAAAAGCAGTTCAGCATACCTGGAATACAGTGCATCTAGTGCTTCATCTCCTTCCACTCTCCCAACCATAGGGGCTGCTTGTCCTAGTGTGACAGTATTAGGACTGTTGCTGCCCTGACTCGTTTTGTCACTTTTAGTCTCTTTACATCATCAAAGCCTGTACCCAGGACCATTACATTATGCAGAATCCAGGCCAGCACATATGAAAGAATGCAAAACTTCTAGGGTTGTCTCATGGCAACTCCGAGTGGGTGTTGCAGAGCTGTTTCACATGCTTGTGGTAGTCCTGGGACTTGGAACAACATTCCTGGGATTTGTAACACAATTTTTTTT